>JAUKNK010000147.1:130000-210000 GCA_030765055.1 Mantis religiosa | reverse complement strand
TGGGCACAATTACACTTACTTGGGTTTTCGAAAGTTCAGTTGAAATTTCAGTTGGAACTTGTATCTAATTATATTATAGGAAACATAGAGGAATGCAAGCATGAGAGGCAATTTTGCTGCCGTTAGGCTTGTGAGAAAAGTACACAAAGTAATTACAAAAGACTACTTATGTTTTAAAGACATATTTGTGTATAGGAGTTGCTGATATTTTTTCAGTTTTAGTTTGGAGACTTTTACAGTCCAAATGAGCCGTGCTATATACTTACATGGCTTACTCCAAAAATTCTGCAACACATCCTTTTTCTTTTCTTTTCTTTTCTTTCTTTTCTTTGTAATTTAGGCTCTCCGATCTTCAGTCACATCCGACGATCAATGGAATAGGTAAAATGCTGCTCAAATGAGCCCAGGACCCATAGAGCTTAGGGTTACCCGAAATTCGTCTTTTCAGGATAAGGGAAACCCCCGGAAGAAACCTTATCCAGATATCTGACCCTTAACCAAGCAGCGAAATCGGGACATCTTGAACCTGAGGTAGATATGCTACCACCACTCTACCGAGGCGGGCACCCGCTTATTCCGTTATCAGCTTTAAGTAACACATGACTGACATACGCTTGCATAAGTTTAATTTTATTCATTTAATGTATTCTGAGATTGAAGAAATTTAATTTAGTTTCTTGACAAATGTTATCTGAAGGTTTTGAAAAATGAAATGTGTAGTGTTTAACGCCCGCTTTTGCTACATACGGCACCGCAGGCGGGTAAATTTTGAAGTACGACATTAGCGAGCGGTATTATTTTTTTTTTTAAATTTACGTCCTGCAACGTCAAGTCATATTGAGCGATGAACGGAATGTGTGAACTGAGCCCAGGTACATCAAATATATATTTTGCAGCTTATTTTGATCTTAGTGAACCATATCGGAGACACACGATGGCATAAGTTTGAATTTTCCAATAATTATACTTTTCTAAAATGGAAAGTCAAGGTCATTGTATTTACTTTCTGTACTAAGTACTTATAGTTATTAGGTAAAGTATTGCATCCACAATAAATCCTTAACCAAGATATGAAAGAGAAAAGCACGATTTGAATTCAGGGCAGGAAGCCGATATAGAAATGGGAACATATGAGATTTAGTGTGCCACCTAATTCCTTGGAGCCCTAGCGTACTGCATCGCGAAAGGCATTTGGCTGATTCAACTTTTCAATTCATAGCGGTTTGATGTTCTGTGTGTTTTTGGAACTTCCTATTAGGAAGGAAGAGCACTGATTTCTTATCTTCGCTTTTTACTCCAGTTAGAGAGAAATGAGGATAATCATATATTTGGGTTTAAAGCTTTCATTATTATTGAAGGGCTACTGTTAATGTCTGCTGTACTTTAGGATACTATATCACGTTATTCAATGCATTTCTGTGAAAATGCTGAAGGTAAAAATAAAAGCTCATTACGATTACAACCACTGCTTCTGGCTTTTGCCGAAACTTACAAAGCAGTGCAGGTTGCTACAGGTGATGCTTCTGGACCCCCTAGAGCTCTAAGAGATGTACTCGGTGTCTTTGCCACGCGCGGTCCACAGCCGTCACACCTTGATCTTGCAGGTTCTCCAAAATCTCCTCGTTCGACTCGTTCCAAAGCACGGATGTTAACCACTCCGCGCGAGGAGTTGAGGACCTTATGGACAGTGACTATCACCGAATACCTGCATAATAATTTTCCCTTCAAGAGGAATGCTGCCTGGCAGACTGCTGCCATTACTTGAGCGAATTCAAGATTTCACCGGACCAGCTATCTTATCCAAACCCTTTTGAATGACGAAAGGCTTCAGTGAGAGAAAGTTCTTTCCCTCCTCACTTCTGGTTACTACAAAGTAGCGAGGACCACAGGACTCAACTACCTTCTTCCCATGTCCCTCCACCATTGCAAACGTGTCCGACGGCGAGCTCACATCCTGGGCAACACCGCGGGTTAGGTGAGAATTCTGGTCTTGACCTTGCTCACCTCGGGGTTACACATCCCAGTTTAAAGACAGAGGGACCCAATGGCCTTCAGAAGTGTAACAGCTCATGCAATGGTCCCTTACCGGGACTGACGTTTATCAGCGGATACCAACTATGTCCTACATGATAACAAGGGGCTGGGAAATAAGAGTTAACCAGTCACCCCTTGCGCTTCCCACTCTAACAACGTGCGCAATGGTATCCGTCAGACTGGTGTTCAGGGAGGATAAAATAAATAGAATTAAAGTGGTCACATACTGAAGGGGACCATAGTTTGGGCGCTTGAAAGAACACTCTAACCTCGCTGAGGAACCCAATCGGGAGATCAAACCAGAGCCTCTTTTGCCAGTTTTATGGGTTACCGATGGGTCTTCTGGGCAGCCGTAGCGGTCCTGGTGCACGCCTAGTGCCCATCGTACATCACCCAAACAGTCAGGTCTCCACTTGCTATCACCTACCCCTCGGGACAAGGACCACAGAAGTTGGATTTTAAGGGGCATGGGTCAGGTAGATCCGCCACGAGAATCGCATATTATTTAGGAAATTTCTTCTCACTATATTACGAAACAACAAGAGAACTTGCCATTGATTCATCCAAAGTAGTATAATAATGATCCAGAGACATTGGGATCTGATTCTTCTGCTTGGTGTATTTCCGTGCATTCGTATAACAATTTTGATGTTTGTTGAGAGGCTGGACGCCTAAAAGGTATGAGAAAACTCCACGATTTTTCGTACTTTAAATGATGTTTTAATTCTCAAGTTTGCTGCTAATACGTTCTCCATAAATTGCTCTGAGTAACAGTCCCAAGATTCTTTCATTTTACTTTGCACTCATTCCCGGAAATAAATAAAACAGCTGACGGTAGTAACTATGCAGAGACTAATTAGATGATTTTTTTGTTTTACTTTCTTTGCCTGAGAAAAGGCCAAAGAAAGTAAAAACGAAAGTATTTATAAATAATGGTGGTTGTGGTGGTGATGGTAGTGGTGGTGGTGGTGGTGGTGGTGGTGGTGGTGGTGGTGGTGGCGGTGTTGGTGGTGATGGTGGTGGTGGTGTTAGTGGTTGTGTTTGTGGTGGTCGTGGTGGTGGCGGTGGTGGTGGCGGTGGTGGTGGTGTCGGCGGCGACGGCGGCGGTGATGGTGGTTGTGGTGTGGGTGTTGGTGGTGATGGTGATGGTGATTGTTATGGTGATGCTGATGCTGATGCTGAAGATGATGATGATGATGATGAGGAGGAGGAGGAGGAGGAGGAGGAGGAGGAGAAGGAGAATGATGATGATGACGATGAATAAGATGATAATAAACACTCTGTGCTGTAGGCGTGGATACACAAGAGGATGTCATTACTTCATCATGATGATTTTTGATAAACTTGATTAACCTAATAATAACTATAAACCCAATAACTGATAAACCTAATCGTACTGCACATATAATATAGATCACGTTAAAATACAATATCTTTAACACCATAGTTCATTTGTGGTGAATTGATTAAAAGATATTCCTTCTTATTTATTTCAATTTTTCAATTATTACAATTTCCTCAAATGGGAATACGGTTGAGTATGTACTCTGAATGTAACACATTAAATAAGTATTATTATCATATGTAATATACATTACGCTCTCTCGATTATATGCGTAATGGGCAAAGATCTTACACGCGTTCGTTTAACATATCGTTTTGGCCGACCGCGTCTTCCTGTCGAGAGATGGCTCTGCATGCATATTTTATTGGGCAGATAATAATTGGTAATCCTTTACGTCTTCTTATCAAAATTATATTCATGATCTGTGTATATATAGCTTATGTTTCATTGCTATGCATTGTGCCATAGTGAATATCAGCTACAGTACATGCTAAGGAATCTTCTAGCAAACAAATGGCTCTGTGTGAGATTAGGAAATCCTCGAAAGTGAGTATATGTTCAATTTTTTCGCAACCTTTTTACATGATGGGTACAATTCCACTTAATTGGTTTTTTAAAATTTCTATTGAAATTTCAGTTGGAACTTGTATCTAATTATATTATACGAAACATAGAGGAATGCAAGCATGAGAGGCAATTTTGCTGCCGTTAGGCTTGTGAGAAAAGTACACAAAGTAATTACAAAAGACTTCTTATGTTTTAAAGACATATTTGTGTATACGAGTTGCTGATATTATTTCAGTTTTAGTTTGGAGACTTTTACAGTCCAAATAAGCCGTGCTATTCACTTACATGGCTTACTCCATAAATTCTGCAACACATCCTTTTTCTTTTCTTTTCTTTCTTTTCTTTGTAATTTAGGATCTCCGATCTTCAGTCATATCCGACGATCAATGGAATAGGTAAAACGATGCTCAAATGAGCCCAGGACCCATAGAGCTTAGGGTTACCCGAAATTTGACTTTTCAGGATAAGGGGAACCCCCGGAAGAAACCTTATCCAGATATCTGACCCTTAACCAAACAGCGAAATCGGGACATCTTGAACCTGAGGTAGACATGCTACCACCACGCTACGGAGGCGGGCACCCGCTTATTCCGTTATCAGCTTTAAGTAACACATGACTGACATACGCTTGCATAAGTTTAATTTTATTCATTTAATGTATTCTGAGATTGAAGAAATTTAATTTATTTTCTTGACAAATGTTATGTGTAGGTTTTGAAGTACGACATTAGCGAGCGGTGTTATTTTTTTTTAAATTTACGTCCTGCAACGTCAAGTCATATTGAGCGATGAACGGAATGTGTGAACTGAGCCCAGGTACATCAAATATAATATATTTTGCTGCTTATTTTGATCTTAGTGAACCATATCGGAGACACACGATGGCATATGCTTGATTTTTCCAATAATTACACTTTTCTAAAATGGAAAGTCAAAGGTCATTGTATTTACTTTATGTACTAAGTACTTATAGTTATTAGGTAAAGTATTGCATCCACAATAAATCCTTAACCAAGATATGAAAGAGAAAAGCACGATTTGAATTCAGGGCAGGAAGCCGATATAGAAATGGGAACATATGAAGTTTGGTGTGCCACGTAATTCCTTGGGGCACTAGCGTAGTGCATCGCGAAAGGCATTTGGCTGATTTAACTTTTCAGTTCATAGCGGTTTGATGTCCTGTGTTTTTTTGGAACTTTCTATTAGGAAGGAAGAGCACTGATTTCTTATCTTCGCTTTTTACTCCAGTTAGAGAGAAATGAGGATAATCAAATATTTGGGTTTAAAGCTTTTATTATTATTGAAGGGCTACTGTTAATGTCTGCTGTACTTTAGGATACTATATCACGTTATTCAATGCATTTCTGTGAAAATGCTGAAGGTAAAAATAAAAGCTTATTACGATTACAACCACTGCTTCTGGCTTTTACCGAAACTTACAAAGCAGTGCAGGTTGCTACAGGTGAAGCTTCTGGACCCCCTAGAGCTCTAAGAGATGTACTCGGTGTCTTTGCCACGCGCGGTACACAGCCGTCACACCTTGATCTTGCAGGTTCTCCAAAATCTCCTCGTTCGACTCGTTCCAAAGCACGGATGTTAACCATTCCGCGCGAGGAGTTGAGGACCTTATGGACAGTGACTATCACCGAATAGCTGCCTAATAATTTTCCCTTCAAGAGGAATGCTGCCTGGCAGACTGCTGCCATTTCTTGAACGAATTCAAGATTTCACCGGACCAGCTATCTTATCCAAACCCTTTTGAATGACGAAAGGCTTCAGTGAGAGAAAGTTCTTTCCCTCCTCACTTCTGGTTACTACAAAGTAGCGAGGAGCACAGGACTCAACTACCTTCTTCCCATGTCCGTCCACCATTGCAAACGTGTCCGACGGCGAGCTCACATCCTGGGCACCACCGCGGGTTAGGTGAGAATTCTGGTCTTGACCTTGCTCACCTCGGGGTTACACATCCCAGTTTAAAGACAGAGGGACCCAATGACCTTCAGAAATGTAACAGCTCATGCAGTGGTCCCTTACCGGGACTGACGTTTATCAGCGGATACCAACTATGTCCTACATGATAACAAGGGGCTGGGAAATAAGGGTTAACCAGTCACCCCTTGCGCTTCCCACTCTAACAACGTGCGCAATGGTATCGGTCAGACTGGTGTTCAGGGAGGATAAAATAAATAGAATTAAAGTGGTCACACACTGAAGGGGACCATAGTTTGGGCGCTTGAAAGAACACTCTAACCTCGCTGAGGAACCCAATCGGGAGATTAAACCAGAACCTCTTTTGCCAGTTTTATGGGTTACCGATGATTCTGGGCAGCCGTAGCGGTCCTGGTGCACGCCTAGTGCCCATCGTACATCACCCCAACAGTCAGGTCTCCACTTGCTGTCGCCCACCCCTCGGGACGAGGACCACAGAGGTTGGATTTTAAGGGGCATGGGTCAGGAAGATCCGCCACGACAATCGCATTTTATTTAGGAAATTTCTTCTCACTATATTACGAAACAACAAGAGAACATGCCATTGATTCATCCAAAGTAGTATCATAATGATCCTGAGACATTGGGATCTGATTCTTCTGCTTGGTGTATTTCCGTGCATTCGTATAACAATTTTGATGTTTGTTGCGAGGCTGGACGCCTAAAAGGTATGAGAAAACTCCACGATTTTTCGTACTTTAAATGATGTTTTAATTCTCCAGTTTGCTGCTAATACGTTCTCCATAAATTGCTCTGAGTAACAGTCCCAAGATACTTTCATTTTACTTTGCACTCTTTCCCGGAAATAAATAAAACAGCTGACGGTAGTAACTATGCAGAGACTAATTAGATGATTATTTTGTTTTACATTCTTTGCCTGAGAAAAGGCCAAAGAAAGTAAATACGAAAGTATTTATAAATAATGGTGGTGGTGGTGGTGGTGGTGGTGGTGGTGGTGGTGGTGGTGGTGGTGGTGGTGGTGGTGGTGGTGGTTGTGGTGGTGGTGGTGTTGGTGGTGATGGTGGTGGTGGTGGTAGTTGTTGTGTTGGTGGTGGTCATGTTGGTGGCGGTGGTGGTGGCGGTGGTGGCAGCGGCGACGGCGGCGGCGATGGTGGTGGTGGTGGTGGGGATGGTGGTGGTGGTGGGGGTGGTGGTGGTGATGGTGATGGTGATGGTGTTGGTGATGGTGATGCTGATGCTGATGCTGATGCTGAAAATGATGATGATGATGAGGAGGAGGAGGAGGAGGAGGAGGAGGAGGAGGAGGAGGAGGAGGAGGAGGAGGAGGAGGAGGAGGAGGAGGAGAAGAATGATGATGATGACGATGAATAAGATGATAATAAACACTCTGTGCTGTAGGCGTGGATACACAAGAGGATGTCATTACTTCATCATGATGATTTTTGATAAACTTGATTAACCTAATAATAACTATAACCCCAATAACTGATAAACCTAATCGTACTGCACAAATAATATAGATCACGTTAAAATACAATATATTTGACACCATAGCTCATTTGTGGTGAATTGATTAAAAGATATTCCTTCTTATTTATTTCAATTTTTCAATTATTACAATTTCCTCAAATGGGAATACGGTTGAGAATGTACTCTGAATGTAACACATTAAATAAGTATTATTATCATATGTAATATACATTACGCTCTCTCGATTATATGCGAAATGGGCAAAGATCTTACACTCGTTCCTTTAATATATCGTTTTGGCCGACCGCGTCTTCCTGTCGAGAGATGGCTCTGCATGCATATTTTATTGTGCAGATAATAATTGGTAGTCCTTTACGTCTTCTTATCAAATTTACAAATATGATCTGTGTATATATAGCTTATGTTTCATTGCTATGCATTGTGCCATAGTGAATATCAGCTACAGTACATGCTAAGGAATCTTCTAGCAAACAAATGGCTCTGTGTGAGATTAGGAAATCCTCGAAAGTGAGTATATGTTCAATTTTTCCGCAACCTTTTTACATGATGGGTACAATTCCACTTAATTGGTTTTTTAAAAGTTCTGTTGAAATTTCAGTTGGAACTTGTATCTAATTATATTATAGTAAACATAGAGGAATGCAAGCATGAGAGGCAATTTTGCTGCGGTTAGGCTTGTGAGAAAAGTACACAAGGTAATTACAAAAGACTTCTTATGTTTTAAAGACATATTTGTGTATACGAGTTGCTGATATTATTTCAGTTTTAGTTTGGAGACTTTTACAGTCCAAATAAGCCGTGCTATTCACTTACATGGCTTACTCCATAAATTCTGCAACACATCCTTTTTCTTTTCTTTTCTTTCTTTTCTTTGTAATTTAGGATCTCCGATCTTCAGTCATATCCGACGATCAATGTAATAGGTAAAATGATGCTCAAATGAGCCCAGTACCCAGAGAGCTTAGGGTTACCCGACATTCGTCTTTTCAGGATAAGGGGAACCCCCGGAAGAAACCTTATCCAGATATCTGACCCTTAACCAAACAGCGAAATCGGGACTTCTTTAACCTGAGGTAGACATGCTACCACCACGCTACCGAGGCGGGCACACGCTTATTCCGTTATCAGCTTTAAGTAACACATGAGTGACATACGCTTGCATAAGTTTAATTTTATTCATTTAATGTATTCTGAGATTGAAGAAATTTAATTTATTTTCTTGACAAATGTTATGTGTAGGTTTTGAAGTACGACATTAGAGAACGGTATTTTTTTTTTAATTTACGTCCTGCAACGTCAAGTCATATTGAGCGATGAACGGAATGTGTGAACTGAGAAAGGTACATCAAATATAATACATTTTGCTGCTGTTTTTAATTTTAGTGAACCATATCGGAGACACACGATGGCATATGCTTGAATTTTCCAATAATACACTTTTCTAAAATGGAAAGTCAAAGGTCATTCTATTTACTTTCTCTACTATGTACTTATAGTTATTAGGTAAAGTATTGCATCCACAATAACTCCTTAACCAAGAAATGAAGGGGAAATACACGATTTGAATTCAGGGCAGGAAGCCGATATAGAAATGGGAACATATGATGTTTAGTGTGCCACGTAATTCCTTGGAGCACTAGCGTACTGCATCGCGAAAGTCATTTGGCTGATTCAACTTTTCAATTCATAGCGGTTTGATGTTCTGTGTTTTTTTGGAACTTCCTATTAGGAAGGAAGAGCACTGATTTCTTATCTTCGCTTTTTACTTCAGTTAGAGAGAAATGACGATAATCATATATTTGGGTTTAAAGCTTTCATTATTATTGAAGGGCTACTGTTAACGTCTGCTGTACTTTAGGATACTATATCACGTTATTCAATGCATTTCTGTGAAAATGCTGAAGGTAAAAATAAAATATTATTACGATTACAACCACTGCTTCTGGCTTTTACCGAAACTTACAAAGCAGTGCAGGTTGCTACAGGTGAAGCTTCTGGACCCCCTAGAGCTCTAAGAGATGTACTCGGTGTCTTTGCCACGCGCGGTACACAGCCGTCACACCTTGATCTCCTCGTTCGACTCGTACAAGGCACGGGTGTTAACCACTCCGCTCGAGGAGTTGAGGACCTTATGGACAGTGACTATCACCGAATAGCTGCCTTATAATTTTGCCTTCAAGAGGAATGCTGCCTGGCAGACTGCTGCCATTACTTGAGCGAATTCAAGATTTCACCGGACCAGCTATCTTATCCAAACCCTATTGAATGACGAAAGGCTTCAGTGAGAGAAAGTTCTTTCCCTCCTCACTTCTGGTTACTACAAAGTAGCGAGGACCACAGGACTCAACTACCTTCTTCCCATGTCCCTCCACCATTGCAAACGTGTCCGACGGCGAGCTCATATCCTGTGCACCACCGCGGGTTAGGTGAGAAATCTGGTCTTGACCTTGCTCACCTCGGAGTTACACATCCCAGTTTAAAGACAGAGGGACCCAATGGCCTTCAGAAGTGTAACAGCTCATGCAATGGTCCCTTACCGGGACTGGCGTTTATCAGCGGATACCAACTAGGTCCTACATGATAACAAGGGGCTGGGAAATAAGGGTTAACCAGTCACCTCTTGCGCTTCCCACTCTAACAACGTGCGCAATGGTATCCGTCAGACTTGTGTTCAGGGAGGATAAAATAAATAGAATTAAAGTGGTCACACACTGAAGGGGACCATAGTTTGGGCGCTTGAAAGAACACTCTAACCTCGCTGAGGAACCCAATCGGGAGATTAAACCAGAAACTCTTTTGCCAGTTTTATGGGTTACCGATGGGTCTTCTGGGCAGCCGTAGCGGTCCTGGTGCACGCCTAGTGCCCATCGTACATCACCCCAACAGTCAGGTCTCCACTTGCTGTCGCCCACCCCTCGGGACGAGGACCACAGAGGTTGGATTTTAAGGGGCATGGGTCAGGTAGATCCGCCACGACAATCGCATTTTATTTAGGAAATTTCTTCTCACTATATTACGAAACAACAGGAGAACTTGCCATTGATTCATCCAAAGTAGTATCATAATGATCCTGAGACATTGTGATCTGATTCTTCTGCTTGGCGTATTTCCGTGCATTCGTATAACAATTTTGATGTTTGTCGAGAGGCTGGACGCCTAAAAGGTATGAGAAAACTCCACGATTTTTCGTACTTTAAATGATGTTTTTACTCTCCAGTTTGCTGCTAATACGTTCTTCATAAATTGCTCTGAGTAACAGTCCCAAGATTCTTTCATTTTACTTTGCACTCATTCCCGGAAATAAATAAAACAGCTGACGGTAGTAACTATGCAGAGACTAATTAGATGATTATTTTGTTTTACATTTTTGCCTGAGAAAAGGCCAAAGAAAGAAAATACGAAAGGATTTATAAATAATGATGGTGGTGGTGGTGGTGGTGGTGGTAGTGGTGGTGATGGTGGTGGTGGTGGTGGTGTTGGTGGTGATAGTCGTGGTGGTGGTAGTTGTTGTGTTGGTGGCGGTCGTGGTGGTGAAGGTGGTGGTGGCGGTGGTGGTGGTGGCGGCGGCGACGGCGGCGGCGATGGTGGTGGTGTTGGGGGTGGTGGTGGTGATGGTGATGGTGATGGTGTTGGTGATGGTGATGCTGATGCTGATGCTGATGCTGAAGATGATGATGATGATGATGATGATGAGGAGGAGGAGGAGGAGGAGGAGGAGGAGGAGGAGGAGGAGGAGGAGGAGGAGGAGGAGGAGGAGGAGGAGGAGGAGGAGGAGGAGGAGGAGGAGGAGGAGGAGGAGGAGGAGGAGGAGGAGGAGGAGGAGGAGGAGGAGGAGGAGGAGGAGGAGGAGGAGGAGGAGGAGGAGGAGGAGGAGGAGGAGGAGGAGGAGAATGATGATAATGACGATGAATAAGATTGTAATAAACACTCTGTGCTGTAGGCGTGGATACACAAGAGGATGTCATTACTTCATCATGATGATTTTTCATAAACTTGATTAACCTAATAATAACTATAACCCCAATAACTGATAAACCTAATCGTACTGCACAAATAATATAGATCACGTTAAAATACAATATCTTTGACACCATAGTTCATTTGTGGTGAATTGATTAAAATATATTCCTTCTTATTTATTTCAATTTTTCAATTATTACAATTTCCTCAAATGGGAATACGGTTGAGAATGTACTCTGAATGTAACACATTAAATAAGTATTATTATCATATGTAATATACATTACGCTCTCTCGATTATATGCGTAATGGGCAAAGATCTTACACGCGTTTGTTTAACATATCGTTTTGGCCGACCGCGTCTTCCTGTCGAGAGATGGCTCTGCATGCATATTTTATTGTGCAGATAATAATTGGTAGTCCTTTACGTCTTCTTATCAAAATTATAATCATGATCTGTTTATATATAACTTATGTTTCATTGCTATGCATTGTGCCATAGTGAATATTAGCTACAGTACATGCTAAGGAATCTTCTAGCAAACAAATGGCTCTGTGTGAGATTAGGAAATCCTCGAAAGTGAGTATATGTTCAATTTTTCCGCAACCTTTTTACATGATGGGTACAATTACACTTACTTGGTTTTTTAAAAGTTCTGTTGATATTTCAGTTAGAACTTGTATCTAATTATATTATAGGCAACATAGAGGAATGCAAGCATGAGAGGCAATTTTGCTGCCGTTAGGCTTGTGAGAAAGGTACACAAGGTAATTACAAAAGACTTCTTATGTTTTCAAGACATATTTGTGTATTCGAGTTCCTGATATCATTTCAGTTTTATTTTGGAGACTTTTACAGTCCAAATGAGCCGTGCTATTCACTTACATGGCTTACTCCATAAATTCTGCAACACATCCTTTTTCTTTTCTTTTCTTTCTTTTCTTTGTAATTTAGGATCTCCGATCTTCAGTCATATCCGACGATCAATGTAATAGGTAAAATGATGCTCAAATGAGCCCAGGACCCATAGAACTTAGGGTTACCCGACATTTGTCTTTTCAGGATAAGGGGAACCCCCGGAAGAAACCTTATCCAGATATCTGACGCTTAACCAAACAGCGAAATCGGGACATCTTGAACCTGAGGTAGACATGCTACCACCACGCTACGGAGGCGGGCACCCGCTTATTCCGTTATCAGCTTTAAGTAACACATGACTGACATACGCTTGCATAAGTTTAATTTTATTCATTTAATGTATTCTGAGAATGAAGAAATTTAATTTATTTTCTTGACAAATGTTATGTGTAGGTTTTGAAGTACGACATTAGAGAACGGTATTTTTTTTAATTTACGTCCTGCAACGTCAAGTCATATTGAGCGATGAACGGAATGTGTGAACTGAGCCAGGTACATCAAATATAATATATTTTGCTGCTGTTTTTTAATCTTAGTGAACCATATCGGAGACACACGGTGGCATATGCTTGAATTTTCCAATAATTACACTTTTCTAAAATGGAAAGTCAAAGGTCATTCTATTTACTTTCTCTACTATGTACTTATAGTTATTAGGTAAAGTATTGCATCCACAATAACTCCTTAACGAAGATATGAAGGGGAAATGCACGATTTGAATTCAGGGCAGGAAGCCGATATAGAAATGGGAACATATGAGGTTTAGTGTGCCACCTAATTCCTTGGAGCACTAGCGTACTGCATCGCGAAAGTCATTTGGCTGATTCAACTTTTCAATTCATAGCGGTTTGATGTTCTGTGTTTTTTTGGAACTTCCTATTAGGAAGGAAGAGCACTGATTTCTTATCTTCGCTTTTTACTTCAGTTAGAGAGAAATGAGGATAATCATATATTTGGGTTTAAAGCTTTCATTATTATTGAAGGGCTACTGTTAACGTCTGCTGTACTTTAGGATACTATATCACGTTATTCAATGCATTTCTGTGAAAATGCTGAAGGTAAAAATAAAATATTATTACGATTACAACCACTGCTTCTGGCTTTTACCGAAACTTACAAAGCAGTGCAGGTTGCTACAGGTGAAGCTTCTGGACCCCCTAGAGCTCTAAGAGATGTACTCGGTGTCTTTGCCACGCGCGGTACACAGCCGTCACACCTTGATCTCCTCGTTCGACTCGTACAAGGCACGGGTGTTAACCACTCCGCTCGAGGAGTTGAGGACCTTATGGACAGTGACTATCACCGAATAGCTGCCTTATAATTTTGCCTTCAAGAGGAGTGCTGCCTGGCAGACTGCTGCCATTACTTGAGCGAATTCAAGATTTCACCGGACCAGCTATCTTATCCAAACCCTATTGAATGACGAAAGGCTTCAGTGAGAGAAAGTTCTTTCCCTCCTCACTTCTGGTTACTACAAAGTAGCGAGGACCACAGGACTCAACTACCTTCTTCCCATGTCCCTCCACCATTGCAAACGTGTCCGACGGCGAGCTCATATCCTGTGCACCACCGCGGGTTAGGTGAGAATTCTGGTCTTGACCTTGCTCACCTCGGAGTTACACATCCCAGTTTAAAGACAGAGGGACCCAATGGCCTTCAGAAGTGTAACAGCTCATGCAATGGTCCCTTACCGGGACTGGCGTTTATCAGCGGATACCAACTAGGTCCTACATGATAACAAGGGGCTGGGAAATAAGGGTTAACCAGTCACCTCTTGCGCTTCCCACTCTAACAACGTGCGCAATGGTATCCGTCAGACTTGTGTTCAGGGAGGATAAAATAAATAGAATTAAAGTGGTCACACACTGAAGGGGACCATAGTTTGGGCGCTTGAAAGAACACTCTAACCTCGCTGAGGAACCCAATCGGGAGATTAAACCAGAAACTCTTTTGCCAGTTTTATGGGTTACCGATGGGTCTTCTGGGCAGCCGTAGCGGTCCTGGTGCACGCCTAGTGCCCATCGTACATCACCCCAACAGTCAGGTCTCCACTTGCTGTCGCCCACCCCTCGGGACGAGGACCACAGAGGTTGGATTTTAAGGGGCATGGGTCAGGTAGATCCGCCACGACAATCGCATTTTATTTAGGAAATTTCTTCTCACTATATTACGAAACAACAGGAGAACTTGCCATTGATTCATCCAAAGTAGTATCATAATGATCCTGAGACATTGTGATCTGATTCTTCTGCTTGGCGTATTTCCGTGCATTCGTATAACAATTTTGATGTTTGTCGAGAGGCTGGACGCCTAAAAGGTATGAGAAAACTCCACGATTTTTCGTACTTTAAATGATGTTTTTACTCTCCAGTTTGCTGCTAATACGTTCTTCATAAATTGCTCTGAGTAACAGTCCCAAGATTCTTTCATTTTACTTTGCACTCATTCCCGGAAATAAATAAAACAGCTGACGGTAGTAACTATGCAGAGACTAATTAGATGATTATTTTGTTTTACATTTTTGCCTGAGAAAAGGCCAAAGAAAGAAAATACGAAAGTATTTATAAATAATGATGGTGGTGGTGGTGGTGGTGGTAGTGGTGGTGATGGTGGTGGTGGTGGTGGTGTTGGTGGTGATAGTCGTGGTGGTGGTAGTTGTTGTGTTGGTGGCGGTCGTGGTGGTGAAGGTGGTGGTGGCGGTGGTGGTGGTGGCGGCGGCGACGGCGGCGGCGATGGTGGTGGTGTTGGGGGTGGTGGTGGTGATGGTGATGGTGATGGTGTTGGTGATGGTGATGCTGATGCTGATGCTGATGCTGAAGATGATGATGATGATGATGAGGAGGAGGAGGAGGAGGAGGAGGAGGAGGAGGAGGAGGAGGAGGAGGAGGAGGAGGAGGAGGAGGAGGAGGAGGAGGAGGAGGAGGAGGAGGAGGAGGAGAAGAATGATGATAATGACGATGAATAAGATTGTAATAAACACTCTGTGCTGTAGGCGTGGATACACAAGAGGATGTCATTACTTCATCATGATGATTTTTCATAAACTTGATTAACCTAATAATAACTATAACCCCAATAACTGATAAACCTAATCGTACTGCACAAATAATATAGATCACGTTAAAATACAATATCTTTGACACCATAGTTCATTTGTGGTGAATTGATTAAAAGATATTCCTTCTTATTTATTTCAATTTTTCAATTATTACAATTTCCTCAAATGGGAATACGGTTGAGAATGTACTCTGAATGTAACACATTAAATAAGTATTATTATGATATGTAATATACATTACGCTCTCTCGATTATATGCGTAATGGGCAAAGATCTTACACGCGTTTGTTTAACATATCGTTTTGGCCGACCGCGTCTTCCTGTCGAGAGATGGCTCTGCATGCATATTTTATTGTGCAGATAATAATTGGTAGTCCTTTACGTCTTCTTATCAAAATTATAATCATGATCTGTTTATATATATAACTTATGTTTCATTGCTATGCATTGTGCCATAGTGAATATTAGCTACAGTACATGCTAAGGAATCTTCTAGCAAACAAATGGCTCTGTGTGAGATTAGGAAATCCTCGAAAGTGAGTATATGTTCAATTTTTCCGCAACCTTTTTACATGATGGGTACAATTACACTTACTTGGTTTTTTAAAAGTTCTGTTGATATTTCAGTTAGAACTTGTATCTAATTATATTATAGGCAACATAGAGGAATGCAAGCATGAGAGGCAATTTTGCTGCCGTTAGGCTTGTGAGAAAGGTACACAAGGTAAATACAAAAGACTTCTTATGTTTTAAAGACATATTTGTGTATTCGAGTTCCTGATATCATTTCAGTTTTAGTTTGGAGACTTTTACAGTCCAAATGAGGCGTGCTATTCACTTACATGGCTTACTCCATAAATTCTGCAACACATCCTTTTTCTTTTCTTTTCTTTCTTTTCTTTGTAATTTAGGATCTCCGATCTTCAGTCATATCCGACGATCAATGTAATAGGTAAAATGATGCTCAAATGAGCCCAGGACCCATAGAGCTTAGGGTTACCCGACATTTGTCTTTTCAGGATAAGGGGAACCCCCGGAAGAAACCTTATCCAGATATCTGACGCTTAACCAAACAGCGAAATCGGGACATCTTGAACCTGAGGTAGACATGCTACCACCACGCTACGGAGGCGGGCACCCGCTTATTCCGTTATCAGCTTTAAGTAACACATGACTGACATACGCTTGCATAAGTTTAATTTTATTCATTTAATGTATTCTGAGAATGAAGAAATTTAATTTATTTTCTTGACAAATGTTATGTGTAGGTTTTGAAGTACGACATTAGAGAACGGTATTTTTTTTAATTTACGTCCTGCAACGTCAAGTCATATTGAGCGATGAACGGAATGTGTGAACTGAGCCAGGTACATCAAATATAATATATTTTGCTGCTGTTTTTTAATCTTAGTGAACAATATCGGAGACACACGGTGGCATATGCTTGAATTTTCCAATAATTACACTTTTCTAAAATGGAAAGTCAAAGGTCATTCTATTTACTTTCTCTACTATGTACTTATAGTTATTAGGTAAAGTATTGCATCCACAATAACTCCTTAACGAAGATATGAAGGGGAAATGCACGATTTGAATTCAGGGCAGGAAGCCGATATAGAAATGGGAACATATGAGGTTTAGTGTGCCACCTAATTCCTTGGAGCACTAGCGTACTGCATCGCGAAAGTCATTTGGCTGATTCAACTTTTCAATTCATAGCGGTTTGATGTTCTGTGTTTTTTTGGAACTTCCTATTAGGAAGGAAGAGCACTGATTTCTTATCTTCGCTTTTTACTCCAGTTAGAGAGAAATGAGGATAATCATATATTTGGGTTTAAAGCTTTCATTATTATTGAAGGGCTACTGTTAATGTCTGCTGTACTTTAGGATACTATATCACGTTATTCAATGCATTTCTGTGAAAATGCTGAAGGTAAAAATAAAAGCTCATTACGATTACAACCACTGCTTCTGGCTTTTGCCGAAACTTAAAAAGCAGTGCAGGTTGCTACAGGTGAAGTTTCTGGACCCCCTAGAGCTCTAAGAGATGTACTCGGTGTCTTTGCCACGCGCGGTCCACAGCCGTCACACCTTGATCTTGCAGGTTCTCCAAAATCTCCTCGTTCGACTCGTACAAGGCACGGGTGTTAACCACTCCGCACGAGGAGTTGAGGTCCTTATGGACAGTGACTATCACCGAATAGCTGCGTTATAATTTTGCCTTCAAGAGGAATGCTGCCTGGCAGACTGCTGCCATTTCTTGAGCGAATTCAAGATTTCACCGGACCAGCTATCTTATCCAAACCCTTTTGAATGACGAAAGGCTTCAGTGTGAGAAAGTTTATTCCCTCCTCACTTCTGGTTACTACAAAGTAGCGAGGACCACAGGACTCAACTACCTTCTTCCCATGTCCTCCACCATTGCAAACGTGTCTGACGGCGAGCTCACATCCTGGGCACCACCGCGGGTTAGGTGAGAATTCTGGTCTTGACCTTGCTCACCTCGGAGTTACACATCCAAGTTTAAAGACAGAGGGACCCAATGGCCTTCAGAAGTGTAACAGCTCATGCAATGGTCCCTTACCGGGACTGACGTTTATCAGCGGATACCAACATGGTCCTACATGATAACAAAGGGCTAGGAAATAAGAGTTAACCAGTCACCCCTTGCGCTTTCCACTCTAACAACGTGCGCAATGGTATCCGTCAGACTGGTGCTCAGGGAGGATAAAATAAATAAAATTAAAGTGGCCACATACTGAAGGGGACCATAGTTTGGACGTTTGAAAGAACACTCTAACCTCGCTGAGGAACCCAATCGGGAGATTAAATCAGAGCCTCTTTTGCCAGTTTTATGGGTTACCGATGGGTCTTCTGGGCAGCCGTAGCGGTCCTGGTGCACGGCTAGTGCCCATCGTACATCACCCAAACAGTCAGGAATCCACTTGCTGTCGCCCACCCCTCTGGACGAGGACCACAGAGGTTGGATTTTGAGGGGCATGGGTCAAGTAGATCCGCTTCGAGAGTCGCATTCTATTTAGGAAATTTCTTCTCACTATATTACGAAACAACAAGAGAACATGCCATTGATTCATCCAAAGTAGTATCATAATGATCCTGAGACATTGGAGTATGATTTTTCTGCTTGGTGTATTTCCGTGCATTCGTATAACAATTTTGATGTTTGTTGAGAGGCTGGACGCCTAAAAGGTTTGAGAAAACTCAACACTTTTTTGTACTTTAAATGATGTTTTAATACACCAGCTTGCTGCTACTACGTTCTCCATAAATTGCTCTGAGTAACAGTCCCAAGATTGTTTCATTTTAATTTACACTCATTCCCGGAAATAAACAAAATAGCTAACGGTAGTAACTATGCAGAGACGAATTTGATGATTTTTTTGTTTTACATTCTTTGCCTGAGAAAAAGCCAAAGAAAGTAAATACGAAAGTAATAATAAATAATGGTGGTGGTGGTGGTGGTGGCGGCGGCGGCGGTGGTGGTGGTGGTGATGATGATGGTTATGGTGATGGTGATGGTGATGGTGATGGTGATGATGATGATGATGATGATGATGATGATGATGATGATGATGATGATGATGATGATGATGATGATGATGATGATGATGATGATGATGATGATGATGATGATGATGATGATGATGATGATGATGATGATGATGATGATGATGATGATGATGATGATGATGATGATGATGATGATGATGATGATGATGATGATGATGATGATGATGATGATGATGATGATGATGATGATGATGATGATGATGATGATGATGATGATGATGATGATGTTGATGCTGATGCTGAAGATGTTGAGGAGGAGGATGAGGAGGAGAATGATGACGATGAAGAAGATGATAATAAACACTCTGTGCTGTAGGCGTGGATACACAAGAGGATGTCATTACTTAATCATGATGATTTTTGATAAACTTGATTAACCTAATAATAACTATAACGCCAATAACTGATAAACCTAATCGTACTGCACAAATAATATAGATCTCGTTAAAACACAACATTATTGACACCATAGTTCATTTGTGGTAAATTAATTAAGAGATATTCCTTCTTATTTATTTCAATTTTTGAATTATTACAATTTCCTCAAATGGAAATACGGCTGAGAATGTACTGTAAACGTAACACATTAAATAACTATTACTAACATATGTAATATACATTACGCTCTCTCGATCATGTGCGAAATGGCAAAGAGTTTACACGCGTTCGTTTTATGTATCCTTTTTGCTGACCGCGTCTTCCTGTCCATAGATGGCTCTGCATGCATACTTTATTACGCAGATAATAATTGGTAGATCTTTACGTCTTCTTATCAAAATTATATTCATGTTCTGTGCATATATAGCTTATGTTTCATTGTTATTCATTGTGCAAAAGTGAATATTAGCTACAGTACATGCTAATGAATCTTCTGGCTCTGTGTGAGAATAAGAATTCCTTGAAAGTGAGTATATGTTCAAGTTTTCCGCAGCTTTTTCGCATGGGCACAATTACACTTACTTGGTTGTTTTTAAAGTTCTGTTGAAATTTCAGTTGGAACTTGTATCTAATTATATTGTACGAAACGTAGAGGAAAACAAGCATGGGAGGCAATTTTGCTGCCGCTAGGCTTGTGAGAAAAGTACACAAAGTAATTACAAAAGACCACTTATGTTTTATGAACAAATTTGTGTATACGAGTTGCTGATATCATTTCAGTTTTAGTTTGTAGACTTTTACAGTCCAAATGAGCCGTGCTATTCACTTACATGGGTTACTCCATAAATTCTGCAACACGTCAGTTTTTTTTTCCTTTCCTTTCTTTGTAATTTAAGCCCTCCGACCTTCCGCCATATCGGAGGATTAATGGAATAGGTAAAATGCTGCTCAAATGAGCCCAGGGCCCATAGAGCTTAGATATAGCCGGCATGCGTCTTTTCAGGTTAAGGGAAACCCGCGGAAGAAACCTTATCCAGGTAACTCACCCTGACCGAGGTGCTAACTCGGGACATCTTGAACGTAAGGCAGACATGCTACCACCACGCTACCGAGGCGGGCACACGCTTATACGATCATCAGCTTTAGGTAACACTTGAATGACATACGCTTGCATAAGTTTAATTTTATTCATTTAATGTATTCTGAGATCTAAGAAATGTATTTGCCTGGCAAATTTTATATATAGTATTTCAAATGACACATTAGAGAAGGGTAACATTTTTTATTAATTTACGTTCCCCAACGTCAAGTCATATTGAACGATGAATGAATTGGGTGAAATGACCCAAGGTTCATCAAATATAAATTATTTCACTGTTTTTTTAATCTTAGTGAAGCATGCAGGTGGCACAAGATGGTATTTGCTTGAATGTTTCCAATAATTACACTTTTCTAAAATGGAAAGTCAGAGGTCATTCTAATTACTTTCTCTACTATGTACTTATAGTTATTAGGTAAAGTATTGCATCCACAATAAATCCTTAACCAAGATACGAATGGGAAAAGCACGATTTGAATTCAGGGCAGGAAGCCGATATAGAAATGGGAACATATGAGGTTTAGTGTGCCACCTAATTCCTTGGAGCACTAGTGTACTGCATCGCGAAAGGCATTTGGCTGATTCAACTTTTCAATTCATAGCGGTTTGGTGTTCTGTGTTTTTTTGGAACTTTCTATTAGGAAGGAAGAGCACTGATATCTTATCTTCGCTACTTACTCCAGGTAGAGAAAAATGTGGATAATCATATATTTGGGTCCAAAGCGTTCATTATTATTGAAGGGCTTCTGGTGATGTCTGCTGTACTTTAAGATACTATATCACGTTATTCAATGCATTGCTGTGAAAATCATTCAGGGAAAAATAAAAGCTTATTGCCACTACAACCTCTGCTTGTGGCCTTTACCATAACTTACAAAGCAGTGCAGGTTACTACGACTGAAGGTGCTGGAGCCGATATAGCTCTAAAACCTGTATTGGGTAGGCACCAATAACCCTCGGTGTCTTTGCGGCACGCGGTACACAACCGTCACACCTTAATCTTGCAGGTTTTCCAAAATCTCCTCGTTCGACATGCCATCGAAGGTACGGGTGTTAACCACTCCGCGCGAGGAGTTGTGGCTGTTATGGACAGTGACGGTCACCGGGTAGGTGCCTAATAAGTTCGCCTTCAAGAGGACTGCTGCCTGAAAGACAGAATGTGCTTTCACAAGGAGCGTGCTATTTCTTGAACGAGTACAAGTTTTCACCGAACCAGCTATCTTATCCTAATCCTTTTGGTTGACGAAATGTTTCAGTGACAGAAAGTTCTTTCCCTCCTCAGTTCTGGTTACTAGTAAGTAGCAAGGACCACGGGGCTCGGCTACTACGTTTCAATGTCCCTTCAGAGTTGATGATGCTGATGCTGATAATAACGACGAGGATGATAAGAGGAGGAAGAAGAAGAAGAAGAAGAAGAAGAAGAGGAGAAAGAAGGAAAAGAAGAAGAAGAAGAGGAGGAGAAAGAAGAAGAGGAGGAGAAAGAAGAAGAGGAGGAGAAAGAAGAAGAGGATGAGAAAGAAGCAGAGGAGGAGAAAGAAGCAGATAAGGAGAAAGAAGAAGAGGAGAAAGAAGAAGAGGAGGAGAAAGAAGAAGAGGAGGAGAAAGAAGCAGAGGAGGAGAAAGAAGAAGAGGTGGAGAAAGAAGAAGAGGAGGTGAAAGAAGAAGAGGAGGAGAAAGAAGAAGAGAAGGAGAAAGAAGAAGAGGAGAAAGAAGAAGAAGAGGAGAAAGAAGAGGAAGAGGAGAAAGAAGAAGAGGAGGAGAAAGAAGAAGAGGAGGAGAAAGAAGAAGAAAAGGAGGAGAAAGAAGAAGAAGAGGAGAAAGAAGAAGAGGAGGAGAAAGAAGAAGAAGAGGAGGAGAAAGAAGAGGAGGAGAAAGAAGAGGAGGTGAAAGAAGAAGAACAAGAAGAGGAAGAGAAAGAAGAAGAACAAGAAGAAGAAGAGGAGTAGGAAGAAGAAGAAGAAGCGGAGGAAAAGAAGAAGACGAAGAAGAAGACGAAGAAGAAGACGAAGAAGAAGAAGATGAAGACGAAGAGGAGGAGGAAGAAAAAGAAGAGGAAGAAGAACAAGAAGAAGAACAAGAAGAACAAGAAGGACAAGAAGAAGAGGAAGAAGAAGAACAACAACAACAACCACAACAAGAAGAACAAGAAGAACAAGAGGAAGAAGAGGAGGAGGAAGAAGAGGAAGAGGAAGAAGACGAAGAGGAAGAGGACGAAGAAGAAGACGAAGAGGAAGAAGACGAAGACGAAGAAGACGAAGACGAAGACGAGGAGGAAGAGGAGGAGGAAGAACAAGAAGAACAAGGAGAACAAGAACAAGAAGAACAAGAAGAACAAGAAGAACAAGGAGAACAAGAAGAACAAGAAGAACAAGAAGAACAAGGAGAACAAGAAGAACAAGTAGAACAAGTAGAACAAGGAGAACAAGGATAAAAAGAACAAGAACAAGAACAACAAGAACCAGAAGGACAAGAACAAGAACGACAACAAGAAAATCAAGAACAAGAAGGACAAGAACAAGAACAAGAACAACAAGAACAACAACGACAAGAACAAGAACAAGAACATCAAGAACAAGAAGGACAAGAACAAGAACAACAAGAACAAGAACAAAAAGAACAACAAGAACAAGAACAACAAGAACAAGAAGAACAAGGAGAACAAGAACAAGAAGAACAAGAAGAAAAAGAAGAACAAGAAGAACAAGAAGAACAAGAAGAACAAAAAGAACAAGAAGAACAAGAAGAACAAGTAGAACAAGGAGGACAAGAACAAGAAGAACAGGAAGAACAAGAAGAGCAAGGAGAACAAGAACAAGAAGAACAGGAAGAACCAGAAGAACAAGAAGAGCAAGAAGTACAAGAAGAACAAGAAGAACAAGAAGAACAAGAAGAACAAGAAGAACAAGAAGAACAAGAAGAACAAGAAGAACAGGAAGAACAAGAAGAACAAGGGGAACAAGAAGAAGAAGAACAAGAAGAACAAGAAAAAGAACTAGAAGAACAAGAAGAACAAGAAGAACAAGAAGAACAAGAACAAGTAGAACAAGAACAAGAAGAACAAGAAGAACAAGAAGAACAAGAAGAACAAGATGAACAAGAACAACAAGAACAAGAACAACAAGAACCAGAAGGACAAGAACAAGAACAATAAGAACAAAAACGACAAGAACAAGAAAAAGAACATCAAGAACAAGAAGGACAAGAACAAGAACAACAAGAACAAGAACAACAAGAACAACAAGAACAAGAACAACAAGAACAAGAACAAGAACAACAAGAACAAGAACAACAAGAACAAGAACAACAAGAACAAGAAGAACAAGAACAGGAACAAGAAGAACAAGAAGAACAATAACAAGAACAAGTAGAACAAGAAGAACAATAACCAGAACAAGAAGAACAAGAAGAACAGGAACAAGAACAAGAAAAACCAGAAGAACAAGAACAAGAACAAACAGAAGAACAGGAACAAGACCAACAAGAGGAATAGGAACAAGAACAACCAGAAGAACAGGAACAAGACCAACCAGAAGAACAGGAACAAGAACAAGAGCAAACAGAAGAACAGGAACAAGTACAAGAACAAGAACAACCAGAAGAACAGGAACAAGACCAACCAGAAGAACAGGAACAAGAACTAGAACAACCAGAAGGACAGGAACAAGAAAAACCAGAAGAACAAGAACACGAACAACCAGAAGAACAGGAACAAGACTAACCAGAAGAACAGGAACAAGAACAAGAGCAACCAGAAGAACAGGAACAAGTACAAGAACAAGAACAAGAACAACCAGAAAAACAGGAACAAGAACACGAACAACCAGAAGAACAGGAACACGAACAAGAACAACCAGAAGAACAGGAACAAGAACAAGAACAACCAGAAGAACAGGAACAAGAACAAGAACAACCAGAAGAACAGGAACAAAAACAGGAAAAACCAGAAGAACAGGAACAAGAACAAGAACAACAGAAGGACAGGAACAAGAACAAGAACAACCAGAAAAACAGGAACAAGAACAAGAACAACCGGAAGAACAGGAACAAGATCAAGAACAACCAGAACAACAGGAAAAAGAACAAGAACAACCAGAAGAACAGGAACAAAAACAGGAACAACCAGAAGAACAGGAACAAGAACAAGAACAACAGAAGGACTGGCACAAGCACAAGAACAACCAGAAAAACCGGAACAAGAAAAAGAACAACCGGAAGAACAGGAACAAGAACAACCGGCAGAACAGGAACAAGAACAAAAAAAACAGAAGAACAGGAACAAGAACAAGAACAACCGAAAGAACAGGAACAAGAACAACGACAACCGAAGAACAGGAACAAGAAGAAGAACAAGCGGAAGAGCAAGAACAAGAACAAGAACAACCGGAAGAGTAAGAACAAGAACAAGAACAACCGGAAGAGCGAGAACAAGAACAAGAACAAC
This sequence comes from Mantis religiosa, assembly GCA_030765055.1. Lineage (NCBI taxonomy): Eukaryota > Metazoa > Arthropoda > Insecta > Mantodea > Mantidae > Mantis > Mantis religiosa. Next base: position 185,167 of record JAUKNK010000147.1, on the reverse strand, counting down.
CGGAAGAGCAAGAACAAGAACAAGAACAACCGGAAGAGCAAGAACAAAAACAAGAACAGCCGCAAGAGCAAGAATAAGAACAAAACAACCTGAAGAGCAAGAACAAGAACAAGAACAACCTGAAGAGCAAGAACAAGAACAAGAACAACCGGAAGAGCAAGAACAAGAACAAGGACAACCGGAAGAGCAAGAACAGGAACAAGAACAACCGGAAGAGCAAGAACTAGAACAAGAACAACCGGAAGAGCAAGAACAAGAACAACCGGAAGAGCAAGAACAAGAACAAGAACAACCGGAACAACCGGTGGTGATGATGATGGTGGTGGTGGTGATGATGATGATGTGGTGATGGTGGTGGTGATGATGATGTCGGTGGTGATGGTGGTGGTGATGATGATGATGATGTTGTTTGTGATAGTGGTGATGATGATGATGATGATGATGATGATGATGATGATGATGATGATGATGATGATGATGATGATGATGATGATGATGATGATTATGATGATGATGATGATGATGATGATGATGATGATGATGATGATGATGATGATGGTGGTGGTGGTGGTGGTCGTGGTGGTGGTGGTGGTGGTGATAATGATGACGATGATAAATACCCTGCGCTGTAGGCGTGGATACACAAGAGAATGTCATTACTTCATAATGATGATTTTTGATAAACCTAATAATAACTAAAACCGAATAATTGATAAACCTAATCGCACTGCACAAAAATGTAGAACTCGTTGAAACACAAAATGTTTGACAATATAGTTTTTGTGTGGTGAATTATTTAGGAGATATTCTATCTTATTTATTTCAATTTTTCAATGTCTACAATTTCCTCAAATGGGAATACGGTTGAGAATGTACTATGGATGTTACACATTAAATTACCATTAATTACATATGTTACCTACGTTACGCTCATTCAATTATATGCGTAATGGGCAAACAGTTTACCCGCGTCGTTTAACTTATCCTTTTTGCCGACCGCGTCTTCCTGCCCAGAGATGGCTCTGCAGGCACATTTTATCCCGCAGATAATAATTGGTAGTTCTTTACGTCCTCTTATTAAAATAATAGTCATGTTCTGTGTATATATAGCTTATATTTAATTGTTATTCATTGTGCCAAATTGAATATTAGCTACAGTACATGCTAAGGAATCTTCTAGCAAACAAATAACTCTGTGTGAGGAAAAGAACTCCTCGAAAGTGTGTATATCTTCAAGTTTCTCATAACCTTTCTACATGGGTACACCTACAGTTGTTTTGATTTAATTCCAGATCTTTGTTGAAATTTCAGTTTGAACTTGTATCCAATTATATTAATCAAAACATAGAGAAATGCAAGCATGAGAAGGGGTTTTGCTCCATCTGTGTAGTATCTGTATTTACCCACTCCCTTCCTGCAGCTAGGTCCCTAAAGTGTTTCATCCCTTACTGTGAGGTTAGCACATTTTTCACCCTCTTCTGAGTATTTAATTTGCTCACCATCGCTGATAACCTCTGCAGTTGAGTGCCCTTATACTCATCATCTTCATCGATCACCATACCCATTATGTTATTATTATCTTTTTGTTGTATGGCATCCTTAATTTTCTTTCGAATACCATTCTGCCACCCTTTCTCTTTTTGTAATAATTTCTTGTACGCTTCTCTACTTATCACCATAATCATCACATCTCTACCCTCCCCCTTTCTTCTCCCATATGCCAGGGTTTTCAGAATTTCACTTCTCGCCCTACCACAGTCCGAATCAAACCATCTACTACTTTATTTGTTTGTTTTTCCCTTTACCTTCATTTTGATCCCTGATCTTATAACTATTAGTTTAATTAACAATACTGCCTGATTTCAGCAGTTTCTGTTAATATCGGCGATAACAAATGTATCGTAACAACTGTCACAGCGCCAGTCAAGCTGTTAAATTCCTTGAATTTCAGCAACCTGCTTTCAGAAAATGTTAACAAACACGTGTAAAAGCCAAGAGGCTTGTAAATATTTCAGCTAAAGTGGGCTACGGATGAATCGTATTATTTTCTGAACATATTGCGATGCGCTTTTGTTTTTGTTTTCGTCTCCACGGAGAAGAAAAAATGGCGGGTAAGCAAAATCGTAAACAAAAGCCGTGAGACAAGTTTCTACTCGATTGAGAAAGAATTGTTAATTGAATTGGTAGCAAAGTATAAGGATATTGTGGGAAATAAAAGGACGGATGCGGTGAATGTGAGAGAGAAAGATATGTGGGACAAAATTGGAAACGAATTTAAGTCAAATGCATATACTGGTAGAAGCACGAAACAAATTCGTCATTATTACGTAAATTTAAAGCAAGGAGCGAAGAACGACAAGTGAACAGTGAGTTCAACGTTTCAAGACGGGAGGTAGTCAGTGTATTATCCACATAATTCAGTGAATTATAAAATCGAAAATTTATTATTACTTGAAGCGAAAGCGAGATCGGCATATTCCTTTCCATGCATGTTCCAACGCAGTATTACGTAAATTTAAAACAAGGAGCGAAGAAGGACAAGTGACGAGTGACTTGAACGTTTCAAGAAGGGAGGTGCAGTGTGTATTATCCACATAATTCAGGGAATTATAAAATCGCAAATTTATTAATACTTGAAGCAAAGGCGAGATTAGCATATTCCTTTCGATGCATGTTCCAACTCAGTATTACGTAAATTTAAAATAAGGAGCAAAGAAGGGCAAGTGACGAGTGACTTGAACTTTTCAAGACGTGAGGTGGACAGCGTATTATCCACATAATTCAGTGAATTATAAAATCGCAAAGTTATTAATACTTGAAGCAAAAGCGAGATTAGCATATTCCTTTCGATGCATGTTCTAACCTCTTTTGTACTTCCGGAGTAACCTTCATAGCAACATGTTTTCACAGTTTATACCTCTGTGGAAAATTTTATTCTGATGGACCATCAAAATAATTTCTCCTCATAGGCCGTACTCTATTATGAATGCCATTTAAACGCTCCTAAGTGTAGCAAATCGACATCAGCAGCTGGGATCATGCCCGACATCTTATTTAAAATTGTTAACGACTTAATAAGAGAAATTTGGCTTGTTAGTTTAACAAGATATGTAAAACGAGTGTTAATCTAACAGTTGTGGTGAAATGCAATTTTTGTTATAACTATTGCTAAACTCGTGTTAAGTCATAACAGCTGTTAGTGAAATCGCTCATAAGGCTCTTTCTATATTGTTCTTATTCAATCCAACCGCAGAGCTTATTAAAACACAATTTTTGTACAATACTTTTTATGGAGTGAACCAAACAGGAACCATCTCTTAAAAGGCTTGACTATAACTTAAGGCCTACTGTATTACCGTATTTCCCTTGCACCCACAAGAAAATTAATAATAAGGTACTTTCTTCAAGTGCTTATCTGACAAGGTGAATAATCATGTCACATCCATTATTTTTTTTAACTTTGTATTTGTCGATTAGCAATACAATGCTTTACAGATCAGGGTGAAAAGAAGGTAACAGAACAATACATTAAAGAACAATAACACTCAGGGTAGGCTAACGGGCCGCCTCCCTACTACATTAAGTAAGTACTCCAATAACACACTCTGAGAAATTATGTCTATATTAAAGATGAAAGACACACAGGAACATGAACAAGAACAACCGGAAAAACAGGAACAAGAACAAGAACAACCGGAACAACCGGTGGTGATGATGATGATGATGATGATGATGATGGTGGTGATAGTGGTGATGATGATGATGATGATGATGATGATGATGATGATGATGATGATGATGATGATGATGATGATGATGATGATGATGATGATGATGATGATGATGATGATGATGATGATGATGATGATGATGATGATGATGATGATGATGATGATGATGATGATGATGATGATGATGATGATGATGATGATGATGATGGTGGTGGTGGTGGTGGTGGTGGTGGTGGTGGTGATGATGATGTGGTGATGGTGGTGGTGATGATGATGATGTCGGTGGTGATGGTGGTGGTGGTGATGATGATGATGATGTTGGTGGTGATAGTGGTGATGATGATGATGATCATGATGATGGTGGTGGTGGTGGTGGTGGTGTTGGTGGTGGTGATGATGATGATGTTGGTGGTGATAGTGGTGATGATGATGATGATGATGATGATGATGATGATGATGATGATGATGATGATGATGATGATGATGATGATGGTGGTTGTGGTGGTGGTGGTGGATTAGATGGTGGTGTTGGTGGTGGTGGTGGTGGTGGTGGTGGTGGTGGTGGTGGTGGTGGTGGTGGTGGTGGTGGTGGTGGTGGTGGTGGTGGTGGTGGTGGTGGTGGTGGTGGTGGTGGTGGTGGTGGTGGTGGTGGTGGTGGTGGTGGTGGTGGTGGTGGTGGTGGTGGTGGTGGTGTTGGTGGTGGTGGTGGTGGTGGTGATAATGATGACGATGATAAATACTCTGCGCTGTAGGCGTGGATACACAAGAGAATTGTAATTACTTCATAATGATGATTTTTGATAAACCTAATAATAACTAAAACCGAATAATTGATAAACCTAATCGCACTGCACAAAAATGTAGAACTCGTTGAAACACAAAATGTTTGACAATGTAGTTTTTGTGTGGTGAATTATTTAGGAGATATTCTATCTTATTTATTTCAATTTTTCAATGTTTACAATTTCCTCAAATGGGAATACGGTTGAGAATGTACTATGGATGTAACACATTAAATTACCATTAATTACATATGTTACCTACGTTACGCTCATTCAATTATATGCGTAATGGGCAAACAGTTTACCCGCGTCGTTTAACTTATCCTTTTTGCCGACCGCGTCTTCCTGCCCAGAGATGGCTCTGCATGCACATTTTATCCCACAGGTAATAATTGGTAGTTCTTTACGTCCTCTTATTAAAATAATAGACATGTTCTGTGTATATATAGCTTATATTTAATTGTTATTCATTGTGCCAAAGTGAATATTAACTACAGTACATGCTAAGGAACCTTCTAGCAAACAAATAACTCTGTGTGAGGAAAAGAACTCCTCGAAAGTGTGTATATCTTCAAGTTTTTCGTAACCTTTCTACATGGGTACACTTACAGTTATGTTCTGATTTAATTCGAAAGCTTTGTTGAAATTTCAGTTTGAACTTGTATCCAATTATATTAATCAAAACATAGAGAAATGCAAGCATGAGAAGGGGTTTTGCTCCATCTGTGTAGTATCTGTATTTACCCACTCCCTTCCTGCAACTAGGTCCCTAAAACGTTTCATCCCTTACTGTGACGTTAGCACATTTTTCACCCTCTTCTGAGTATTAAATTCGCTCACCATTGCTGATAACCTCTGCAGTTGAGTGCCCTTATACTCATCATCTTCATCGATCACCATACCCATTATGTTATTATTACCTTTTTGTTGTATGGCATCCTTAATTTTCTTTCGAATACTATTCTGCCACCCTTTCTCTTTTTGTAATAATTTCTTGTACGCTTCTCTACTTATCACCATAATCATCACATCTCTACCCTCCTCCTTTCTTCTCCAATATGCCAGGGTTTTCAGAATTTCCCTTCTCGCCCTACCACAGTCCTAATCAAACCATCTACTACTTTATTTGTTTGTTTTTCCCTTTCCTTTCATTTTGATCCCTAATCTTATAACTATTAGTTTAATTAACAATACTGCCTGATTTCACCAGTTTCTGTTAATATCGGCGTTAACAAATGTATCGTAATAACTGTCACAGCGCCAGTCAAGCTGTTAAATTCCTTGAATTTCAGCAACCTGCTTTCAGAAAATGTTAACAAACACGTGTAAAAGCCAAGAGGCTTGTAAATATTTCAGCTAAAGTGGGCTACGGATGAATCGTATTATTTTCTGAACATATTGCGATGCGCTTTTGTTTTTATTTTTGTCTCCACGCAGAAGAAAAAATGGCGGGTAAACAAAATCGTAAACAAAAGCCGTGAGAGAAGTTTCTACTCGACTGAGAAAGAATTGTTAATTGAATTGGTAGCAAAGTATAAGGATATTGTGGGAAATAAGAGGACGGATGCGGTGAATGTGAGAGAGAAAGATATGTGGGACAAAATTGGAAACGAATTTAAGTCAAATGCATATAGTGGTAGAAGCACGAAACAAATTCGTCATTATTACGTAAATTTAAAGCAAGGAGCGAAGAACGACAAGTGAACAGTGAGTTCAACGTTTCAAGACGGGAGGTAGTCAGTGTATTATCCACATAATTCAGTGAATTATAAAATCGAAAATTTATTATTACTTGAAGCGAAAGCGAGATCGGCATATTCCTTTCCATGCATGTTCCAACGCAGTATTACGTAAATTTAAAACAAGGAGCGAAGAAGGACAAGTGACGAGTGACTTGAACGTTTCAAGAAGGGAGGTGCAGTGTGTATTATCCACATAATTCAGTGAATTATAAAATCGCAAAGTTATTAATACTTGAAGCAAAAGCGAGATTAGCATATTCCTTTCGATGCATGTTCTAACCTCTTTTGTACTTCCGGAGTAACCTTCATAGCAACATGTTTTCACAGTTTATACCTCTGTGGAAAATTTTATTCTGATGGACCATCAAAATAATTTCTCCTCATAGGCCGTACTCTATTATGAATGCCATTTAAACGCTCCTAAGTGTAGCAAATCGACATCAGCAGCTGGGATCACGCCCGACATCTTATTTAAAATTGTTAACGACTTAATAAGAGAAATTTGGCTTGTTATTTTAACAAGATATGTAAAACGAGTGTTAATCTAACAGTTGTGGTGAAATGCAATTTTTGTTATAACTATTGCTAAACTCGTGTTAAGTCATAACAGCTGATAGTGAAATCGCTCATAAGGCTCTTTCTATATTGTTCTTATTCAATCCAACCGCAGAGCTTATTAAAACACAATTTTTGTCCAATACTTTTTATGGAGTAATTCAAACAGGAACCATCTCTTAAAAGGCTTGACTATCACTTAGGGCCTACTGTATTACCGTATTTCCCTTGCACCCACAAGAAAATTAATAATAAGGTACTTTCTTCAAGTGCTTATCTGACAAGGTGAATAATCATGTCACATCCATTATTTTTTATAACTTTTTATTTGTCGATTAGCAATACAATGCTTTACAGATCAGGGTGAAAAGAAGGTAACAGAACAATACATTAAAGAACAATAACACTCAGGGTAGGCTAACGGGCCGCCTCCCTACTACATTAAGTAAGTACTCCAATAACACACTCTGAGAAATTATGTCTATATTAAAGATGAAAGACACACAGGAACAAGAACAAGAACAACCGGAAAAACAGGAACAAGAACAAGAACAACCGGAACAACCGGTGGTGATGATGATGATGATGGTTTGGTGGTGATGATGATGATGTGGTGATGGTGGTGGTGATGATGATGATGTCGGTGGTGATGGTGGTGGTGGTGATGATGATGATGATGTTGGTGGTGATAGTGGTGATGATGATGATGATCATGATGATGGTGGTGGTGGTGGTGGTGGTGTTGGTGGTGGTGATGATGATGATGTTGGTGGTGATAGTGGTGATGATGATGATGATGATGATGATGATGATGATGATGATGATGATGGTGGTTGTGGTGGTGGTGGTGGTGGATTAGGTGGTGGTGTTGGTGGTGGTGGTGGTGGTGGTGGTGGTGGTGGTGGTGGTGGTGGTGGTGGTGGTGGTGGTGGTGGTGGTGGTGGTGGTGGTGGTGGTGGTGGTGGTGGTGGTGGTGGTGGTGGTGGTGGTGGTGGTGGTGGTGGTGGTGGTGGTGGTGGTGTTGGTGGTGGTGGTGGTGGTGGTGGTGATAATGATGACGATGATAAATACTCTGCGCTGTAGGCGTGGATACACAAGAGAATTGTAATTACTTCATAATGATGATTTTTGATAAACCTAATAATAACTAAAACCGAATAATTGATAAACCTAATCGCACTGCACAAAAATGTAGAACTCGTTGAAACACAAAATGTTTGACAATGTAGTTTTTGTGTGGTGAATTATTTAGGAGATATTCTATCTTATTTATTTCAATTTTTCAATGTTTACAATTTCCTCAAATGGGAATACGGTTGAGAATGTACTATGGATGTAACACATTAAATTACCATTAATTACATATGTTACCTACGTTACGCTCATTCAATTATATGCGTAATGGGCAAACAGTTTACCCGCGTCGTTTAACTTATCCTTTTTGCCGACCGCGTCTTCCTGCCCAGAGATGGCTCTGCATGCACATTTTATCCCACAGGTAATAATTGGTAGTTCTTTACGTCCTCTTATTAAAATAATAGACATGTTCTGTGTATATATAGCTTATATTTAATTGTTATTCATTGTGCCAAAGTGAATATTAACTACAGTACATGCTAAGGAACCTTCTAGCAAACAAATAACTCTGTGTGAGGAAAAGAACTCCTCGAAAGTGTGTATATCTTCAAGTTTTTCGTAACCTTTCTACATGGGTACACTTACAGTTATGTTCTGATTTAATTCGAAAGCTTTGTTGAAATTTCAGTTTGAACTTGTATCCAATTATATTAATCAAAACATAGAGAAATGCAAGCATGAGAAGGGGTTTTGCTCCATCTGTGTAGTATCTGTATTTACCCACTCCCTTCCTGCAACTAGGTCCCTAAAACGTTTCATCCCTTACTGTGACGTTAGCACATTTTTCACCCTCTTCTGAGTATTAAATTCGCTCACCATCGCTGATAACCTCTGCAGTTGAGTGCCCTTATACTCATCATCTTCATCGATCACCATACCCATTATGTTATTATTACCTTTTTGTTGTATGGCATCCTTAATTTTCTTTCGAATACTATTCTGCCACCCTTTCTCTTTTTGTAATAATTTCTTGTACGCTTCTCTACTTATCACCATAATCATCACATCTCTACCCTCCTCCTTTCTTCTCCAATATGCCAGGGTTTTCAGAATTTCCCTTCTCGCCCTACCACAGTCCTAATCAAACCATCTACTACTTTATTTGTTTGTTTTTCCCTTTCCTTTCATTTTGATCCCTAATCTTATAACTATTAGTTTAATTAACAATACTGCCTGATTTCACCAGTTTCTGTTAATATCGGCGTTAACAAATGTATCGTAATAACTGTCACAGCGCCAGTCAAGCTGTTAAATTCCTTGAATTTCAGCAACCTGCTTTCAGAAAATGTTAACAAACACGTGTAAAAGCCAAGAGGCTTGTAAATATTTCAGCTAAAGTGGGCTACGGATGAATCGTATTATTTTCTGAACATATTGCGATGCGCTTTTGTTTTTATTTTTGTCTCCACGCAGAAGAAAAAATGGCGGGTAAACAAAATCGTAAACAAAAGCCGTGAGAGAAGTTTCTACTCGACTGAGAAAGAATTGTTAATTGAATTGGTAGCAAAGTATAAGGATATTGTGGGAAATAAGAGGACGGATGCGGTGAATGTGAGAGAGAAAGATATGTGGGACAAAATTGGAAACGAATTTAAGTCAAATGCATATAGTGGTAGAAGCACGAAACAAATTCGTCATTATTACGTAAATTTAAAGCAAGGAGCGAAGAACGACAAGTGAACAGTGAGTTCAACGTTTCAAGACGGGAGGTAGTCAGTGTATTATCCACATAATTCAGTGAATTATAAAATCGAAAATTTATTATTACTTGAAGCGAAAGCGAGATCGGCATATTCCTTTCCATGCATGTTCCAACGCAGTATTACGTAAATTTAAAACAAGGAGCGAAGAAGGACAAGTGACGAGTGACTTGAACGTTTCAAGAAGGGAGGTGCAGTGTGTATTATCCACATAATTCAGGGAATTATAAAATCGCAAATTTATTATTACTTGAAGCGAAAGCGAGATCGGCATATTCCTTTCCATGCATGTTCCAACGCAGTATTACGTAAATTTAAAACAAGGAGCAAAGAAGGGCAAGTGACGAGTGACTTGAACGTTTCAAGAAGGGAGGTGCAGTGTGTATTATCCACATAATTCAGTGAATTATAAAATCGCAAAGTTATTAATACTTGAAGCAAAAGCGAGATTAGCATATTCCTTTCGATGCATGTTCTAACCTCTTTTGTACTTCCGGAGTAACCTTCATAGCAACATGTTTTCACAGTTTATACCTCTGTGGAAAATTTTATTCTGATGGACCATCAAAATAATTTCTCCTCATAGGCCGTACTCTATTATGAATGCCATTTAAACGCTCCTAAGTGTAGCAAATCGACATCAGCAGCTGGGATCACGCCCGACATCTTATTTAAAATTGTTAACGACTTAATAAGAGAAATTTGGCTTGTTATTTTAACAAGATATGTAAAACGAGTGTTAATCTAACAGTTGTGGTGAAATGCAATTTTTGTTATAACTATTGCTAAACTCGTGTTAAGTCATAACAGCTGATAGTGAAATCGCTCATAAGGCTCTTTCTATATTGTTCTTATTCAATCCAACCGCAGAGCTTATTAAAACACAATTTTTGTCCAATACTTTTTATGGAGTAATTCAAACAGGAACCATCTCTTAAAAGGCTTGACTATCACTTAGGGCCTACTGTATTACCGTATTTCCCTTGCACCCACAAGAAAATTAATAATAAGGTACTTTCTTCAAGTGCTTATCTGACAAGGTGAATAATCATGTCACATCCATTATTTTTTATAACTTTTTATTTGTCGATTAGCAATACAATGCTTTACAGATCAGGGTGAAAAGAAGGTAACAGAACAATACATTAAAGAACAATAACACTCAGGGTAGGCTAACGGGCCGCCTCCCTACTACATTAAGTAAGTACTCCAATAACACACTCTGAGAAATTATGTCTATATTAAAGATGAAAGACACACAGGAACAAGAACAAGAACAACCGGAAAAACAGGAACAAGAACAAGAACAACCGGAACAACCGGTGGTGATGATGATGATGATGGTGGTGGTGGTGATGATGATGATGGTGGTGGTGGTGATGATGATGATGTGGTGATGGTGGTGGTGGTGGTGGTGGTGGTGTTGGTGGTGCTGGTGGTGGTGGTGGTGGTGGTGGTGGTGGTGGTCTTGGTGGTGTTGGTGGTGGTGGTGGTGGTGGTGGTGGTGGTGGTGGTGGTGTTGGTGGTGGTGGTGGTGGTGGTGGTGGTGGTGGTGGTGGTGGTGGTGGTGGTCTTGGTGGTGTTGGTGGTGGTGGTGGTGGTGGTGGTGGTGGTGGTGTTGGTGGTGGTGGTGGTGGTGGTGGTGGTGGTGGTGGTGGTGGTGGTGGTGGTGGTGGTGGTGGTGGTGGTGGTGGTGGTCGTCGTGGTGGTGGTGATAATGATGACGATGATAAATACCCTGCGCTGTAGGCGTGGATACACAAGAGAATGTAATTACTTCATAATGATGATTTTTGATAAACCTAATAATAACTAAAACCGAATAATTGATAAACCTAATCGCACTGCACAAAAATGTAGAACTCGTTGAAACACAAAATGTTTGACAATATAGTTTTCGTGTGGTGAATTATTTAGGAGATATTCTATCTTATTTATTTCAATTTTTCAATGTTTACAATTTCCTCAAATGGGAATACGGTTGAGAATGTACTATGGATGTAACACATTAAATTACCATTAATTACATATGTTACTTTCCTGGTGAAAACGCACATCCTGTTCCTCACTTACATTACCAATCTGGAAACTGGTCCAAATGATTCTGCAGGTAGTGTAATTTGAAGCTGATGTTAAAACCAGGTGCACAAAAAGTAGTGAGTATATTCTCAACCAGATCCTCATAGTTAAGAGCCTTACAGTTTCCAAGGAAATTCTTTACTACCATACAGAATGACAACCATGCAGCTGCCTCAATATTTTTCATTGAGTATTCAAATTGGATTTGTGGCCCATCAAATATATCTGCTTTTATTTTCTCCATACTCAATGCAGGAAATGTTATACAATTATATAGCCAAACATACTCCACCTCTATTCAATGCCTTAATGAAGTATTTCTTTAACCCAAGTTTGATACACAGTGGTGGCAATATGTTCTTGTTTCTGTCAACCGAAGGTTCTGTGATGATGTTTTTTTGTTTCTCCAATAGTTTTACTTTCCGTAAGAGGTCACTGTCCTGTCGCCCAATGTTGATCTTACCTCTAGTCTCCCATAGGCTAATAAAACATGGATATTTGGTGTACCCGCCTTTTTGTCCTAGAAGAAAATTCATCATCTTCATATTGATGTACACTGCTGCTTAAGTTTCTGGACACTAAGGACAGAATGTGTAATTTAAAGAAAAGGATAGGAAAATGAACACAAATGAACAAAATCTCTAGCTTGGCTCATAATCTCAGCAAAGCTTAATGCAATTGCCTATGTTTATTAATATTATCACAAAATGTTTAAAATATTACTAAAAGGAATGGTAGTATTTTTCAAAGTATGATAAAGTTGCTTGAAGTATTTTAAACTATGTTTTCATTGAAAAAATGCCCTTCCACTGAAATCACTTTCCTCTTTACCCTGGGCATTCTCTGTATAAGTTTTTGAATATAAGATGCCGGAATGTCATGAGCCAATTGGTCCCAAGGTAACCCAATGGGATTAAGATCTGTAGACTGAGCTGGCCACTCCATAATTTTCAACTCTCCTGCCCTCTGCTCATTCTCCGGATATTTCCTACACATTGTTGTAGTATGTTTGGGGTCATTATCCTGCTAAAATATGAAGACCCTATCCATTCGACATTTACCTGATGGGAGGACATATTTGTTTAAAGTGTAATGGCCATTATTGTAAAGTATTCCCTTAATACTGTGTAGGGCACCTACACCATGGAATGCAAAAGAGCCCACAGCATTTCAGACCTTCCACCATGTTTGATTTTTGGGATTATGCTGTCTGGATGTATCTGTTCAGATGGTGATCATCTTAAATAAGTCCATCATCTGTTTTCACAAAACTCAAATTTTAGACTCATCCGGGCAAAGCACACTTTTCCAATCATCAGCAGTGCAATTCTTGTGATCCGATGTCCACTGAATTCACTTTTGTTTGTTCACCTTCCTGAGAAGGGGTTTCTTCACAGTTACTCTCCCTAACAGATTGGCTGCTTTGTCTTCTCTTCACAGTACTAATATTTCCTTATCATGACTTGCATTTATTTCAGCTGCAATTTCATCAGCTATCAGCTTTCTATCTCACTTGCTTATTAGCACTATGGTGTTATCCTCATCTTTAGTTGACTGTAGGCCTCTCACATCTCTTTTTGTCCCTATTGGAACAGCTCTCCCTTAATCTCTTTATGGCATCAGCAACTCTTGTCCTGGAAATCTTCAGCTTTATTGATATTTCCTGAACTGAATAACTCTCATTTCGAAGGACATTCACTGCTCACCTATTGTCAGTGCTTAAAGTCTGCTTACGGCCCATATCATGTAATTAAATATATCTATTTTGGTTAATTTTGTGAAATTTTATGAATCTACTCAAATTTTGAAACTACCTGAAGTATTGGGTTTATTATTCTGCAAATAGTGTAATAATCATATAGTAATTTGAAATATGCATTTACTTACCCTTTTACAGATACAGAAATCACTGCACTATTAGGAGCTGCACATAGATGAATGAAGTGCTACACAGTAAGTCAGAATTCGCAACTTAACCTGTCAGCAAGATTTTTCTCACTCTGCAAATGACTCAGATTGAGTAGCATGCAATATTATGGAGTATCAGTGTCTGTTTACAATCTGACACATGTTTATGAACCTGTGATAAGATATCCTTGCCTTAGATCTCTAAGCAGAGGTATTGTTCTGCTCAGAAGGTTACCATGGCTTTACCCTTGTTAATACAAACATCTCAGATAATGCACTGATTATTCTCAAAAGAGTGAGGGGTGTACTGGCATGCTTCTCAGATGACTGCTAAGCACCAATGAACACATGACCTCAGCCAATGGAATGTGCAGGAATCACAAATGACAGATAGATGTTATGGATAGAGTCAACATGAAAAATTCAATGCCTTGGCCGGGATTTCAACCACGGATCCCCTGGTTTCCATCCCGTCGCTCTTAACCACTGAGCTACCATGGTCAATGTGCCGTCCTGACATTAAATTCTATATTTGGCTTAGACATTTCCACGGTAGACCACTAGCGGCTCTCGCATCCGAGATACACTGTTTGTGGCGACTTACTATCATAAGTACTTAAGTCCCAGGCTCCATCATTTAAGTTTTATTATTTTAGTTAATTGATGGAAATTAATAATTTCTCCACACTAGCCGTGCATAGGCTAAGATTTGTGATGGATAGACTCAACAAGAAAAATTCAATGCCATGGCCAGGAGTTGAGCCACAGATCTCCTGGTTTCCATCCAGTTGCTCTTAACCATTGAGCTACCATGGCCAACGATTCGTCATGACATTAAATTCTCCATTTGACTTTGATATTTCCCCGGCAGTTAATTTCCAACAATTAACTAAAATAATAAAAGTTAAATGATGAAGCCTGGGACTTAAGTACTTACGATAGTACAGGTTTTACAATGGCATGAGTTGTACAATTGAAATTTCCATGGTATTCACAAAACCAATCTGAACACTTCACAACTGTTTTAATCCTATTAATACTGATTTGATCAAAACTTTTTCATTTGTAGAGCTCACAGCTGTTCACAAAATTCATGCACAATTAATTAATACAGATCTTATGATATTACAGGATTAAGGACCCTACCTTCTTAACACCTCTTCAACTACGGCACAACTTGTATGAAGACTTAAGTAATCTTGAGAAGAAAATATGCTTTATTTAACTGTTGAACTCAACATAAACAAAATTCAAACAGTTTTACACTAATAGTATGTTAATAACAAAAGAAACAGAGTATAAATTGTGTATGTAAACATACTTCTCAACATGAGGTGATGTTTCTCTTACACGGACAAAAAAAGAAATTTATTCCAACTATAACAAATCATAATGCAGATAAAATGGAACCAAACAAGCTTTTGGCTATTAACTAAAAGTTCATATTAATGAAAATTAAGCTTAAATGAGAGAATAAACTACTACTGAACGTTACATCATTTGCAATATCAGTTGTTTCAAATCTGTACATTTTCTTTACAGGTGCCACTTCTTTTCTGCTTCAAATATAATCTCTTAATCAAGATGCTGAAAGTCACATTTAAACTAATATTGTACTTCATATATTTAAGTTACATAACAGAATACCAATTGGATTTAATTCCCTCAGGTTTGAATATTAGGGGTGTACAATCCTTAAAAAAATTGGTAAGCTTCATTTTATTCTTACCTCTTCAACAGTTCTGCTCCCCGTTTGGTATTTCTTTCCTCTACCTGTGCTTAACAGCATAGCAGAAACAGCTTCTCTTCCACATTTGGCAACAAAAATTAGTATTTCCATTGGTTGAATAATTTGTTTCTATTCACAGGATTTACCTGCACCTAAACTGGTTTGAAAAATGCTAAAATGTATTTCAAAGTGAAAAATAAATAAAGGATTTGATTAATTATGAAAATCACTGGTACATTTACTTCAAGTATACATTCTTAACCTTTTTTTATTTGCTTGGGCCAAATGCACTCTTTTATTTCAGAATGTCCTTATCTAGGGACTGCATTATTTTCAGTAACTTGTAGTGCCTGTGGTACTGCACCTAACGTAACTTCTGCTGCTGCCTGGGTTGCATGTTTCCTGCATCATCTGAAGGTGGGCATGAGTTGAAGTTCAGTCTCGAGTCAGTACGTCTGCCTAAGCCGCCACGACCAGGGCCCCTTCCTCTGCCTCGGCCTCTCATTGGATTTCCTCGACCTCGAACATTTCCTCCATACAGATCAGAATTATGAACTCGATCATTCCGTCTTCGTACTGGAAAACTCCGCATTGACCCATGGTAGTTGCGGAGCTGTTGATCGATTTCAAGCTTTTCCTGCCTTAATGCTTCTACTTCTTTCAAATGTGTCAAATGATATTCCAGAAGAGCTTTTGCATTCGATATGCTCTCCACTGTGCCCGCAAACATGAAAGGAACTTTACCTTCTCAATGAGGAACTGAAAGTAGCGGTTAATTATCGCCCTCAATTTTTACTCGCACCACTCCAGTTTTGTCCACTATTTCCTGTATTAGTCGTCCATTTTTTTAAATCACTTTTCCCACGAAGATTCGTGGAACTTGAATTAATTCTTCACTGTACTCCAGCAAACTGCATGCTTTCTTCACAGATTCTTTAGTTTCTCCATATATTCGAAAGCGGTTTGAATTTTCCTCAAGTCTATTTTAGTTATTCCCTGTATATTACGAGCCTGCTGAATATTTGCCCCATGAGCACCTATAGCCAAACCCATCAGATCCTCCCGAATATTAAACTCTTCTGAAGAACCTCCAGCATTATGTAATTTTGTGGATTCTAGCTGCCTTGCTGCTTTCTCAGTGCGCTTAAAGAGTAATACTTTCTCGCTTAGATCTCTAAAGTGCATTTCCTGCAACATTGATTCACGTTTCTTAGAATGCTCACTTAGAGAAACCACATGTAGAACACCCTTTTCAGGAATATAGCTACAAAATGCGGCACCAATTGCTTTCCCAAATTCCTTATGTACGTTATCCAGTTTTGAATAATTCTGAAGTTCCTCAGGAACTTTAATATCAAATCTGTAAAAAGTATTCTTATCTATGGGAGGATTTTGGCTTTTAGGCCTTAATCTTTCACTAGGCACGATTTCATTGTATGTACTTTCCCAGCCCAAATACTCAACTACATGAAAATCACCTCTTATCATCTTTATTATTGCCTTCCTCCATCCATAAGACTCTTGCTCATTAGCCCGCGAGTACACTTCTATTTCCTGGCCCTTTGTGTATTCTGGTTTTGTTGCAGGAGTTTTCGGAGCAAGGCATACCTGAGAGAATGGAAACTTGGTCTCCGACATCCAGTATCCTTCAAAAGTAACTCACATCATCGTCTGTGACATCCAAAACATAACCCTCATAAAGTGTCCCATTTTTACCACACACTTCCACTTCAATTGCTTCCATTTTTCCTGCTTTACTGTGAAAGATAAAGTTTGATGAAGCACATTTCATTTGCGAAATAATTTAATATTACACTGCTGCTCATTTGTTTACCATAGCAACAATTTGGTCTGTTAGTCGTTTGTTTAAAAGAAAATTTATGCAACCAGTGAGAGCTCTTTATGTACCCCGTCAGGTGACTTATTTACTCTATGGATGTCTTGAATGTTGCATCCAAACCTTATTATAACAAATCCAAATAGCCACAACTATAGGTAAGACTGTGGTGGCCACAGTCATCAAGTCTAAAACTTAAAATCAGAGCTTAAAATAAGCACGCACATCGTTCTCACGAACTAAGAGGAATCATGATTAACAGTTGTTATATGATGTGGTTTGAAACTCGATTGTGGTCGTTTATTTGGCCGTGGTGTTTGTTGCCAGCAATAACGTGTAGTATGACCTGGTTTATTGCACTTGTAACAAACAAAAGTGTGTTGTTTATCCTGAGACTGCTGTTGGTGTGGCCGTTGTTCTCTCGTGCTATATTGCTGGGATTTTTTTTTTTTGTTGTAATTTTACGTCCTCCAACGTTAAGTCATATCGGACGATGAATGGAATGGATGAAATGATGCTCAAATGAGCCCAGGGTCCATAGAGCTTAGACTTACCCGACATTTGTCTTTCAGGATAAGGGAAAACCCCGGAAAAAACCTTATACGGATAACTCACCCTGACCGAGATTCGAACTCGGGACCTCTTGAACGTGAGGCAGACACTCTACCACCACGCTACCGATGCGGGCCCATATTTCTGGGATGACCTGTAGAAATTATTATGTGGTGGCTGCAAAGACTGAAGTTGATTGGTAAGGCGACGTACTTTTACAGCTAAATCAGCTATGTCAACATAAGGGTCTCTTGGTGTTGGTAGTGAAGAGAACCTGCAAGGAAAACATTACTTGGTACTGCTGGCAAAGATAGCTGGGGGTTTGATGCATTAAAATTCATAGAGTGAGATTGTGCTAATGCCAGATTGTGACGTTCATGAAATAGGTCCTTATCATCTCGCTTAATAGCTTGTAGCACTTCATCTACTGCTTGGAGATTCATTGGTAGCACAACTTTCACATATTCGGGTTTAAAACTTTTAAGTAAATTCTTTACTTGTTCCATTTGAGACATTTGAGGGTTAAGTTGATCACACAAAGACAACACATCATAAACCTAATATAATACAGGCTCAGTATCCAGCTGGATTCTTTGATGAAGCTTAATTTCCCATAAATCATCCTGATGTGTTTACGTATAATCTGGATGGCTTAAATTAAAATATTTGGGCGAGATGCTTGATACGAATTTTATAAACTTTTTCTTTTAATTTCAATGATAAGTATTTTGAACAATTATGTTCTCTTAACCCTACTCATCAGTGTATATCTACATCATTGATAAAGAATGTCACAGCTTTTAACAGCAATTGAAAGTATGATCTGAGATTCCATAAACCTAATTTGTTCTATATTGTTTAATGCAGTAGTCACTATGTAATAGTATTGTACACACTACACCAAATTATGTACCTGAATAACCATCTTAGAAGAGATCTGGTGGGATTAGAATTGATTTGAAAAAGCTTTACAAGTTTTTAGGTGTAATTTTGCATTGCAAGAAATGATTAAAATGTCAGTGTGTCATCACCATTATATGCCACTTTTACTTTTATTTCTAGTATTCCAGTTATTGTTAAAACATGCACAATGTCAGCTAGCTAGGACCTAAACACAATGTGGCTTGATCTCAAATTAGTAAAGCTTCACAATAAATAATAGGTTATTAGTCCTTTACCTTGTTAACACACACACACACACACACACACACACACACACACACACACACACACACACACACACACACACAAACACACACACACACACACACACACACACACACACACACACACACACAGACACACACACACTCACACACACATATATACACAAACACACACACACACAGACACACACACACATATATACATATATATATAAAACAGTGTCGAGGCCTAACGCTTAGTCTTCTGCAATATGGGTTACCGTTAAAGGCATATAGTGATATCACAACACAATTTGGACAAATGGGTTTAGAAAAGTAGATATTTGCACAGCATTGAAGTATTATTCTGTGGTACATCTGTTCTCAACATGTACTTGCCACCATTTATGAGTAATATTGGTACACAATTTCTGTAATGCTAACCATTTTAAGGGTGATATAACGTTTCTAACATGACCCACAGAAGTTTTACACGTGACATGAAACTACACTGTTAAGCATCCTCTCTTTGTTCTAAGTTGGAATGAAAATGTCAATCTTTGGCATGGAAAAAAGATTCTTAACCTAATATATGAGCCATCTGTTACATCAGTGATGCGAAGCCACATAATAATTTTGAAAAGTAGATAAAACTGCACATTATTTTGCTATTAATGCACTTCTTGTTTCTTTGTAGTGAACACATAAGGGAAGTATGGACTTTCAAAAGAAATAATGGTTAGATGTGTGAGCAATTAAACTACATTACTAAATTATTTTCTATTAAATACTCAAACACATGGTTCCATCACTTTCACTTCTTAACTAAAACTACAAACAGCATGTTTGTGTTCAAAGTGTAATCTTTCATTGAGTTACTTAAGTGACACACATTCAGTTGCATGTCATGGACTGAGAAGTTTACATTATGCAGAGGGCTCCATTTGCCATCTTAGTCAGAAAGTATATTGCTTAATGTCCCAGGTTAAAGCAAGTCATTTATCCAAACAATTGCTGTGCACATTAAGCAAATTATACTTCAGTCAGATAACTACATGAAATAATCTCTTATTGGAAGATACACTGTGAATTAAATTTTATTTTTAAAGCTGAACATTTTCTTCTTCAGCATTCATTACTGTGCATAAGCATGTCATTAAAGCATTTAAAAATTCAACGCTGTAATATTCTTGTGTTGTGAAGAAAAAGTTCAGCTTGGGACAATTTTAAATGAACGATACAGCATTAATGTAATTATTATTTTTCATAACTTATTCTGTACTTGTGAATGATAATTCAACCAAAGTGATTAGAAGTCTATAAAATAGTGCCATTTATGAAATTTATGTCACCAGTTCCTGACTCTGACTCATGTAGTAATTTGACATTATTAATCTTATATGAATTGATCACAAATTTGAGGTTTTTATCTAAATATACTTTAGTATACTTGTGCTGAAAATAATGTATGTAATATTGAGCTTTTAAACTTATTATTAAATATAACAGTTAAGAGAGCTGCTTTGTTGTCATTTAAAGAGATAGTGGCTTTTTTGGACATAGTTGTAGGTGTCCTCAATTAAAATTTACATATACATTTCTTTAGTGTTTTTTTTAAACGTTTATTACAGGGTATTTGTCAACATCCTGTGTACAAAGAAATTGCATTACACATAACATTATGGTATCCTTTCCTATTTTCCTGTATCTACAGAATCATTATTTTAGTGTTAAGTTATCTTTATTTGAAGTATTACACTAACAAGCTTGAGGGAAAGGGGATACAGATTCTTGTCTATTCTCAACAGCATCTTGAGTAATCTCACTCTCTCGTTTTTAATATTGTAATTGTTTTTAAAGACAAAAGTATCAATTTGCAACAGGAATAAAGATATAATGCTTTGAGGAAGTCAATTATTCATATTTAACAGGGAAAGTTCAAGTGGATTCTTGAAAAAAAAATTCCACAAATTCATTGGAAAACTTCTTTCGAAGTCACATCTCGCACCTGATGAATAGTTTACCGCACATTTCCTCTGCGTATTTGACACGCATTATGCTAATATGCGTTAGTTGAAATGCGCCTAAACTATTCATGTGTGGCGAGATGTGATTTCGAAAGAAGTTGGATTCAGTCACTGAACATGGGAGGGGAAGGGTAGGGGAAGCGAATGCACCGTAGCTCGGTCGCAATAGAAGCATGCTACATTACCGGCCGTACTTCCCAAGGTCGCCGGGTTCTAAAGGTTCCGAAAAGAGCGCCCTATGCGGCTTCAAACTTTACCACGGAGTTGAGCATCTGGTATTAAACTGTGCTTAATAGTAAGACTTCTGTGGATACGCGACTAACAAGATGGAACGATACCTGGAAGACTAACTGAACCCCACACATTAAACAAAGAGTACCCCCAAACAGATCTCAAGGATATGATCATGTAATTAAGGCGGCATATGATAAATGGAGAAAATAAAGAAGTAGATAGAATAATAAACCTCTGTAAGAACAGGTTTTAGAAGAGTGAGTAGAAAAAATTATGTCAATGTAATGCATAACACTTTTTTCAACTGCAGAAACACCCATATATCTCTATCCAGGCAACAAAACAAATATAATTTATAAGTAAAGTTATAAAACTTTAGCTTTTGTTTATAATATATTTTAAGTAACATAAAATAAAAATAAATGCTTCGAAATATCAGCTTTATTTGTTTTGAAGGTTTCTTGAAAATGCATACAACAATTTAGGGAAAGGTATAATGAGGGACAAATGTTAAGGTTGAAAACTGGCTTCACAGTAAAGGCGGATCTGTATGCCACAAATAGGGTGTTTACATTGGTTTGGTTAGTGTTACTGCTGTTAAAAGTAGGATACGCAACTCTAAAGGAGTTGTGGTGCTAAAATCTATAATTAATATGTAAAGCTATATCTCATCTTCGCAGCACACTTTCAAACATATACTTTTATTTCTTTATACTTCCAACACATGTACGGCAGCTGAGATGCCACTCAACAGGCATCTAGCAGAAGGAGACTTAAGAAGAACCACACAAAGGGGAAAAGAGAGAAGAACGCAACAGGTAAAAGAGAAAGCTTGCCCTTAGTAATTACCCATTACGTTATCATGTTGAGAAACAATAACGATGATGTTATCTGTGACTATCAGATAACATTTTGGCTTCAGGACAGATATTTATTTTCACCGCTGTCTGCACCATATTATTATTTATATTAATATTATTCACTTCTTCCGGAAGTAACCCTGGTGAGCGAAATGCCGACGCCCCGGGCCACGAGTTATGAACCACGACGTTGGTGTTTAAAGGGAACGCTAAGCTGCTAAAACTCAGCGACCTAAGTAGATACAGCGGAAAAGGGCGCTACTTGCACTTCTGGTTGCAAGTAAACAAACGACGGAACTGTCACAATACGTTATCTGGCAAGCCACTAATGAGAGTAACGTAGCGAACACACATATTTTGAATTTTACTTCAATTTGAATTTATTTGAATAAGTACATCACTTAAGCTATAAAAGTTGTCAAGTGGAAGAAAACTAAAAATTTAAACGTCATACATATATGGCATGTCAACAAAAACAAAAATCTAAGTTAAAACTTAAACATGCATTAGCGTAAAGAGCATTTAGTAATGACAGCAATAATTTTAGATCTCGTAAAGCTCATAGTAAAAGCTTATACCTAGCAGCCATTGCTTCAAACCTATTCTTTGTTTTATTCAGTCTTACAAAAGACAAATCTAGATTATAACTTTTCTATGTTGTTTTATCATTATGATGATGACTGGATTTATTTTAGAGATCTCCTTCCCTTGGTTCATTTTCCTTCGAAAGTTGTCGTCATCGCAAGCTGGCAGGCTGAGGAACAGCCCGAGGATGGTTAATACTTGTACCTGCCATGGATAGGGCTTAAACCACGAAGTGGCGGGGAAGTGACTGTTGCCAGATTGCAGGTGAAATTTAGGTGGTAGGTGAGAATGGAGGTAGCTGAGTAGCTCCTGAACGGTTGCGAAATCGGTGCAACGGCCCTCGTGCACAACTGGAGGAATGTGGTTTATGTTTGAAAAGGAAAATAATATTTCTGAAAGTTCAGGCAAAAAACTTGGGTGTTTAAATTTTGTTAAGTTTGGTGTGGTGACCGGTATGGCCCACAAGACATGCTGGGGAGCCGGTACCGCTTGAAGCGTCGCTCTCTAGAAATATAGTTCCCACGGAATCTAACCAGGGCGCCCAATGTACTGGTAATTTCTCGAATAATTTGGTGGCCCAGCATCTAATTTCATCTTCCACATAGTGGAGAGATGAGGCCTCGTAGAGGAATCGCACGGGGAATCCTCTGTATAAAGAATAGATTACCCGAAGGCACCTATTCCGTACACGTTGAAGTAGCAGCAAATTAGAACCTGCTGCCATACCCGAGACCTCGCACGCATAAAACATAACGGGGAGGACTAGAACCCGGAAGAGCCTCAACCTTAGAGTTCTAGACGTGTATAAATTATAAACCAAATTATAATATAGACCTATCACAAAATACGCTTTAAATACATACAGGATGTCCCACCTAACTCTGCGACCTCAAATATCTCCGAAATGAAACAAAATATGAAAATTTCAACTGGCCAGGAATGTACCTGTGTCAGGGGCTCACATAATGAGAAGGTATGTACAATCCATAAAGGTAAACAAATAACATTTACAACAACAAGTTACATTTTTAAATGGAATATCTACGTTTCTTCTAGGAAAATAACAACTGGAACTACAATTAGTGATAATACATTTGGTTCCACTTTTCTAAACAAATTTACTAGTGGCTTATAGCCCTCAGAAACTTCGTTGTTGAGCATTACAACATTGAAAATGCACCCACACATCACCAGTAGCGTCTTGTACGATTAAACCGTGTCACTTTAACTGATGTTGGAAGTGTACTCCGTCTGCATCAATACACTTTTGGAACCTGGTAACAAGAGGGTACTGTACAGATTGTAGTGGTTCTACAGATATTGCCACACATGCCATAGTAATACTATGTTGCATATCCTCTACTTCCGTTGGCGGTTCTTTCACTGTGCCCCAGAGAAAGATGTCTAATGGTGTGAAGTCTGGAGACCGAGCTGGCCATCGCCCAGGATCTCCTCGTCCAATCCACCCTATTTGAAATCTTGGCATCCACAACGTCTCTGGAAACCTGTGCATAATGTGCGGGACATCCATCATGTTGGAACCACATTGATAGACGCGTTTGCAATCCCACATCCTCCATGAGGAGGGGTAGAGTGTGTTGTAGAAATGATGCATATCGCAGCCTGTTTAATATTCCCTGATAAAAAATAGGGACCTAAAATAGGTTATCAATGATACCGCACCAAACCCTGACACTCCACTGTCGTTGATGAGCAACTTGGCAAATCCAGTAGGGATTTTGCACGGACTAGTAGTGCATGTTCCGCAGATTCACATGACCATGATTTGTAAATGAAGCTTTGTCCGTAAACAACGTATTACTTAGGATTGCTGAATTACCTTGCAACTGCTGAAGTGCAAACCAACAGAATACAATTCGGGATTCAAAGTCATTCCCGTACAGTTCCTGGTGCAGTGAGATATGGAACGAATGAAACCGATGCCTTTGCACAGTTCTACTCACAGTACTGGGGCTTAATCCAAAACCTCGTGCACTCTATCAGACACTTACTCAGGATTGTGCGCTACAACACCAGAACAGCAATTTCGTTTCCAGGCCAGTCACTGTCTTTGTACGTTGTCGCTTTGTGGGAGCCCATCTTCCTGCTTCCCTGAGTTTCGTGCAGAAGTTGGCAGTGGTACGAGGCGAAGGACACCGTCGATCTGGGTAAGGTTCAATGCACAATGCCACAGCTGCGGTTGCATTTCTGCGACATTGTCGTAAATTAAAATAATATCCAGGTTTTCTTCGTTACCGAAGAAGTGGTACAATAGTTTTCAACTCAAGCGTAAACGTGTTCGAGTATGCTCATTTTTTCTGTTTTTTATTTATTTTTGCTCTGTTTTGTTTGTCTGATTATTTTGAAATATTTTGTCTAAGCCTTAATTCTTGTATAAATGTATGCATTTTACGCAGCAATTTCACCTTTGTCAGTGCATTTAAGTACAGTTCTTCCTTACAAGGGTTAAATGCTGCTTAATACCTTCATATGCTGTACATCAAAATGGGAAGTCATTTAAAGAGTGAACGAATGCACTTCAAATAAAAGTAAACGGAACTATCTACGTAAGGTTTAGAGAAACTGTTCGAAATGGTGACGTGCATTTTCAATGCAAAGATGACAGTGGCGTAGGAACAACTGTCGTGGTCTGTCCAAAATTTCCTGTGTATTTCAAATAACTCCACGTTATATTATTCGGGCAGTTAGGTCCTCTTCTGAGATAATAAATGTTTCATACATCAGAGTCTTAAGGTGACCCCAGTAAAAGAAATCAATTCGGTTGAGGTCGGAAGAGAGTGCTGGCCAACAGAGAGTGCAGTTGGCCTCTCCCTTGCACCGGCCAATCCCGTGTTCTTAGATGCGAATTACTATTAGAATTTAGGTTTAAAGAAGGGAAAAAGATTACTACATGACGGGAACAAAATCAATGACTTTAAAACACCAGTTTTCGGTGTTACGGATTAGGCTACAAGAACACTTACAAAAGCACCACTAGAGTGCGCTAAATGAAGCCAGTTAATCGCTGCACAGTGTGCACTGACAGGTGATTAGTTCGAGATTTGAGAGATTTTTGGGGCATTAAATCTTGGGAACGCCAATGCCGGCTATTAACAATCGATATTTCTATACTTGGGAAGCAGGTTTAAAGACATTGTATTCCAATAATTTTACTCAGCTTTTTTAAATACCAACTTATCAACATCTGAAGCCAATTAGATTTAACACAATTAATTGCGTTATGTTTAGCCGCAGACCACGCAATGCCTATCTCAACATGCTTACATTAGTCAAGTCTAAAATCGCTGAAATTATTTCGGTGTAGTTCATTAACATCCTGTATAGTGCTTGGCTCGCACTGCTTTGGTGTAACCACTAGATGTTAAATAAAGCACTTCTCTTGGTATTGTTTTCAGATTCGTGTAACACCATCAAAAAGTATAAATTAGTTTAATGAATGAACTGATCGTTGTTCTTATACCTAACTTTTTCTACCTGTACAACAGAACTACTCATGCCTGAACTTTCTCTACCACGTAAGTAGTGGAGGGACCTGGGAAGCAGAAACGCGCCAAGATCAAGGTCAACTATCGCCAACTCAAGGCAACCTTGCCCTGGACATTGTCTTTAACAGTACCTCCTTTCCCGATGTCCCCCTTCACACATGGGAAGTAGGACGCCATTGTCACGTGCTCTGCAAAAATGAAACAATTTGACCCTGCTGTATAAAAAGAGAGGGCAGCACGCCATTACCCACTAAAATTTACGACAGATTACCAGCTCATCAGAACACTCTCGTTAGATCCTTTGGGTCAGTTAAAGCGATACCAGCTCCCCGCATGTCTTGCGGGTACTTCCAGTAACCTTAAAGCTACTACAGCAAGTTTAACTACACTTACACACACCCAAGATTTTCTCCTTACTATCATAATTCAATCCTCCTTTCTCCTATTTAGTAAACTCCATCAGGAGTGCACGAGGGCCGTTACACTCGAATATGCAGTCGTTGAGGAGCAAACTGCGAACCCCTTTCTACCCACCTACCACTCTGCAATACCCACATCCCGTCACTTCGTGGTTAAGTCCTACCCAGGGCAGGTACACATATGTCACACCTCGGGCTGTTCCTCAGCTAGCCAACTCTTTTAGTCTGGTCCATTCTTTATCAGTCACGATCTCTCTTTCTTGTACACCAGCCATGAACGCCGCAGAAGAAATGAAGCTTCTCATTGAAGTTAACCAGCGCCGGAAAGTCGTCAAACATAGGACTACGAACGAGATGGTAAGGGATCACTTACCTCATTGAGGATGAGTCACACAAAATATGGAGAAAGGGTGAGACATCATAGAAATTAAAATTTAACTAGATATACAAAATTATTTTAAAATATTGTCTAATTTTAAATGCCATTACCTGCATGTTTCGTACAGTGATATTAAGTTATAATACTTTACAATGTTTTAATAACTGATTCTTTGGGTATACTTTTATCATTATTCCAGTTTAAAATATACATATTTGATAATATAATATTTTATTCCGGTTACTTGTGCTTAAGTAAGAAAATACCTATTCCTTTAAATTAACTAACTCAACAACTCAACATATCGTCAAGAACTAAATTAAAAATCGAAAGTGACAAGGCCCACCGGGCATAAACAGTAAAAAGTGATATAAGATAACTTTATGAATACGAAAATTCATAAGTACAACATTTTATTTTTAGTCGGGCATCCTTTGAGGATACAAGGTGAGAAGCACATTCATTTACCTTAACTAAAAATGTATGGAAACATAGAATACAAATCTTCATAGTTGATTATTGCCTCTAAATCTATTATATAGATTTCGAACAAAATAAATATTGGATGGGCTTTCATTACAAATGCATATTTTTACATTTATATGAATAGTCGAACAGGAATGAAATATTTTGCCTCACTTTACCGTAACTGAAGAATCATAGGCAATACGAAAATTAATATACTACATTCACAGATTATTCATTTATCTACTTAAAATCTGCTCTCCACATGATGACTTCATTGAGAAAAGGTTGAAAAGGAGAATAGGAGCTTATGAGTTGAAAATGACGTAAATTTTTGACAAATCAAACGAAAAACAAAAGGTACATCTGAAATGCTGAACTTCATACGTAGTTCATTGGGATACACTGTGGGATACAGTATATCCTTTAACAAGAGCCATTTTTGAATGATAAGCTATTGCAGATCTCCTGTTGTCTAAACCTTAAACTTTATTCCCACGTAGAGACATTCATAGACTTTATGCAAGAATTTTAAGATTTACATTTTATTCGTCACGAAAATGTAAGTGCAGCCATTTTTGAGAGATTGAAAGACAAGGCATTATCAATAAAATGCCTCTCGCATTCCTTAAAATGTCCTGTCGCATCCTTGGTACATGCAGAAAAAATGGCAAAAGTGGAGCAAAGTATTCGAGTGCACTTAAGACAATTTGCCTGGATATGAAGAGAAGTTTTCGACGGATGGCAAAATATTGTTTTGAATGGTAATCTATTCTAAAAGCTATTCAAGAGAACGAATGAATTCATACATTGTGTTTCATTTTAGCGATAATTCTTTACTGTAATCTTTTCCTTTATCATTTAGAAGTGGATTCAAGTGGTATTCTCAGTTTTACATACCATATACTTGTGCTGCTTTGTGTCACCTGAGGTAGAAAGAAGTTTCATCGAACACTTGACTGCCCTTACATATTCTCTTCCAGCTTATAATGCACCTCCGTCTCACATTTAAAGGAAACAAAGTAATCTTAACTACTTTAAATGCAAACTATACTGTACTTACCTCAATGTTAAGGCAACATTTTTTTTCTCATTTTATATGTAAATTATTCTTACCTTGTCCTGTGTTGTGCAAAAAAATTCACGTGCAGTTGTTGACTGATGGGACTCAAAAAGTACATTATCACATTCCTTTTTGGTATTTGGAAAGGTAAGAAAGTGTACACAAACTTTGAAAAGCCCTTGGAAGGGGTAACTCACCTGGTCATGTAATTCCTCCTAACAGCTTTCAGTGGTCTTCTGCCCAACCTCTGAGTTACTGATGAAGCACTACAACTTGTTCTTATTTTTTATCCGTGATCTACATTATTCTCACTAAATAATTACTTTTACATCACAGCTATAACCAGCCATCAGTCGAGACGTGACTTAGACGCAACAAGAGAATTGCAACAAAAATGCTAAGATTGCCGTAACTGGTCACATAAAGGGCAAGGTATAGCGAGTATGGACGTATATGTTACTAAATAATAGAAGGCGTTCCTTTACATCACCTTAAAAACAAACTAAACAACTACTTCAGTAATAAAACAGAGCAATTAGTTATCTTAAAGGACATAGCACAACTGCAAAAATTCAAGGAATGATCCATCATGAAAAACATAATAATAACTTCAATTTGCACAGATATCCAAGTGAAATTGCATTTATCAAAAATCCTAAAAAGCACAACATCCTTATCCTTATGCATTCACCTGGTGACCCGCGAAAACCCTCGAAAGAACAAAGGAGTAAGGTAGGTCGGCCACGGGCCTCCCGAAAGCGGGCTACTAACGAAACCGCCTGAGCCATCCCGATCGGTTGGTTCCTATATTAACATTTTATTTAAATAATAATCATTTTTTTCTATTTAGTATTTTTATGTAATCTTGCAATTGATTTGCAAAATTTGTAACTCCATACAGATTTTTATTAACATTTGTTTGCGGACTTTTATTATCTACAAAGATGTTTGTGAAATTTAAAAACATAAAACGTGGTGAGCATGTTAAAATAAGAAAATAATTGCCAGTAAATAGCTGACAATTCCGGCCTTAGTGAATCCCTATACACATGGGTGTTCTGAACTAAGATTGTAGTGGTCAATACATGACGGAAGATCTGTAAGGATTAAAGGATATAGTCGTCACAATACTCTATTGGTTTATTTATTTCTTTAAAATCGGTACACTTGAAGAGTAGTATAATGTGTGAAGCTTTTGTCTGAATTTTAGTTAACACTGCACTGTCATGGGGTTAAAACTTGTCTCTAACTCATCGGGAAGTTAATTTAGTAAAAGATTGCAAAATGTGTACTTAGCAAACTGTTGTGAATAAGTGATAATCGGTCACTCGCGACAGCTGTGTGGTTAAGTTAAAAGCGTTCCACGTTTTTCTTATAATAATTAGAAATTATAGAAGCTACAGCATAACATTATCAAAATAAATGCTTGAATATTTTATAGCGCACGTGCTGCAGGAGCTAATCACTGTATTTATCCCACGATTCGACACCAAATTACATTGTGGGTGGAAATAAAGAACGCATTCAATTGACTTCTGGGGAATCCAAAGCAGCCATTGCATGCATGTCTCTCTACAGGAAGAGGAACAATTGAACAGCGGTCGACAAAACAGTTACTGGAATATAGTACAGTGGAGGAGAGAGCAGTGACTGGACAGGAAAGTGGGTAAATAGAAACAATCACAGTATTATAATTAGGTATGGAAATACGTTAAATAAGTTTTAGATACTTATAATAGCAAGAAGCAGGCATGTTTTACGTTCTAACCGCTGCTGAATAATGAGTTGAGGATATATTACAGCCTTATAAGACAAAGAACAGCGCTGCTCTTTAGTCTGATTCTTAAAATTAAATGTTTAAAAAAGGTTTAGAAGTGTTGGCTGTTTTTTCATTATCAGTCGTTATCAATTGAATCGGAATATTGAGAAACCCCACATGTCCAAAAACTAAATTTTTCAGGATATAAAAAGCACATTTCAGGTCTTACAGGGTCTTAAAATTATGTTTTAAGTCAGTTTTATCCTATTTTTTGTTGGAATGAATGTAGAGGGAAGCATACCATTGCTGTGTAGACATTCTTGATCTATTTTCTTGAAATTATGTTAACATTTATTTAGGGAACATGTGGTCTTTCTTATTATTTTGTAATAAATATGCACATATTATTACTTAACGCACACTTCACAGCTAACAGGAACAAAACTAAAACAAATTGTGCCAAAGAGACCTCTTTGCCATTATATTCTACAAAAAGCTCATTATTTTTTTACACATGTTGGCCAATTGTATATGTCACCGTAAAAGCCCTGAATGATTTAAGTATTTGGTAAGAATGAAACAAATCGTCTCAAGTTTTGCATTTTCTTCTCAGTTTTAGGCACATTATCTTGATAATCCTGACTTACAGGTTTTGGTGGATTTACAAATGGTTCAGCCAGCTGGTATATGTGGAATGTTGGAATGTTTCGGGGACACAGTGTCTGCATAACAACACAGAAAATGGCAGAACATAAGGGGCTTTTCCACATTATGATCGGCTTATATGTTGAAAATACAATGTCATAGTTAACTCAATTTTGTAAAAACATGGACATGTGGGGTTTCTCAAAATTCCCATTCACTTAATAGTCATATTGCTTCATGTCGGCACTTTGTGTTTGCAGTGTACGTATAATGTTAATAAAATATGTTAGGTTGCCGAAAGTACCTTTCAGCTATGATATTCTCCTTATGAGTAGAACAACTAGAAGTTCATTCTCTTCGCCGTCAGTATCATCGCAACATTAAAAAGAAATTCACAGCATTCATGGGCGAAACCCATATTTTAGAAACGTGGACTATATCTTTTTATATGCGATTGTCTAGATACAGTTTTAAAGTGGATTTAAGATTATTTATTAGCTACTGTGATGTTGTTCACAGGGGCCCCACAGAACTACAGTTGGAATCAGTTATGTATTTCTTCCTTCATTTTTGGTACCTACTTTATTTAAAGAAATTTCATAGACTATCAAAGGAAATCACAAGTATTTTATTTTGTTTTAGATGCAAAAATAATTGGCTAAATTAACCTAGATAAGCGCTTTGGTAGAGGCACCGTATTTTTATGCGGTTCAAAAGGTCGTTCAGTCGGACAAGAGGCTTCCTCCCTCCTGCACTAAGAGTTAAGTTGTACTTGCTCCCTTAGGAAGTCGAATGTGGGCTTCATGCAATAAGCGCACTTCTTGGAGATAATCGAAATTGTTGATGATGTCGCTTCGCAGTACGAATGAAGCATTTTAGGGAAGAATGCCAGAAAGTATTTTATTTCGACGACTTATGCATTCAAAATATAAACGTAGGCAAGTGCTGGCAGACACCAAAGTGTTTAGCAGCAGATTCACTATAGCCAGAGTAGTATCTGAGGCAGGTTTCATTCCAGAAGCACAGCCTATATTTCAGGTTATCATGCGCAAATTAATGGCGATAATTTGGTGTGGCTGTTACTTAGAAAAGTGCACCGTAACTTGTTCACTTCTTCCATCATTATGCTTCCCAATACACCATACTATAGAAGAAAGTGGAAAGAAATCCTTCCAGGTATGATACAAAAGTCATCGTGTTACGGTGGCTTAGAGAGGTATTGCTTGTGATAAGGGAATAAGAACGTGTATTTTGAATGGCCTAAAAGGGAGAAAAGCTTAATAGGAAATCTATGTTCTGCATATAATGGCCGCTGAAAATTGCCACACTGTAGCTTAAATACCATCCTACAATTGTGACGTCTATGTCACTGTATTACTATGGGCAAAAGTCATAAGAATTATTTGTGGGCTCGGCGTTATAGAAGATACACCTCTTTCCGAATTACACAACTTCCTTGCGATGTTTTCTAGCAGGTTACAATTTGGAATTGAAAATGATAAGGATTGGTTAAACGTGCTTATGCATATTATTGATATAAAGATGGTGTGATAGAATCCTGGAGTCGACCTTGCCCTTGATATTCTTTGATTGCATACTTTCCCGATGTCCCCTTTCGCACGGGGGAAGAAAGGCACCACTGGTTACGTGCCCTGCAAAAACAGACCAATGTCACCCTGCTGTGTAAAAAGAGAGGGCAGTACACCATTCCCCACCAAAATTTACGACAGAACGCCCTGGTTAGATCATTTGTGAATTATCTGCGTAGTGAACGTCGCTTAAGGCGATAGCGGCACCATATGATGATTTTTAAAATCACAGAGAAAAGTTTGCAAAACAAAAGAGCAGCAACTTAAGAGTTGGAAACGATTTAAAATAATTAACAAATGAAACGAAAAACAAAAGATGTATCGCAGATGCGGAATTTCTCACATGAGTAATTGGTATAAGAGCCATGTTTTTAATGGTAAGCTATTTCCTACGGTCTTTATCCCCAGATTGAGAAATTCATAGACTTTATGCAAGAATTTTAAGATTTTCATTTTATTCCTCTCGAAAATGTAAGTGCTGCCTTTTTTGAGAAACTGAAAAACATAAGACGTTATCAATAAAGGGTGTTTTGTATTCCTTAAAATGTCCTGTCGCATCCATGGAAGACGCAAAAAAGTGGCAAAAGTGAAGCAAGGTATTCGAGAACAATTAAAACAGTTTACCCGGATATGAAAAGAAAAGTTATTTACAGGAGTAAAATATAGTGTGTGATTGCTTCACAGGAAGATCAATCACATGAATTGTCTCGAAGCTGTAGTTTTGAACTAGCTCTTACAGAAATGGAATAACTTTCAAGTAAACGGGATCTTATTGCTCCTTTCGACACAATAAACGTTGCTTTGTTTACCTCAGTGATGTGCTACTTGATTCCAGCTGACCACCTCACTTCTTCTTTAAGACATCTCATTGGAAAACTCAATATCTAAAGGCAATATACAAATATGGCCACGCCATGGCTGAGTGGTTAGACAGCTTGACTCTCATTTAGGCGGCCCGGGTTCGATCCCAGGCTACCGCAAAGTGGAATTTGTGGTGGACAACATGGCGCTGGGGTGGGCTTCCTCCGGGTCCTCCGGTTTCCCCTACCATCATTTCACCAATTGCTCCATCAATTATCTTAGGCGTCGGATCGACCCCTCAATCATGATATCATCTCACAGATCAGATTCTTCGCCCCCGTCGCTCTTAGGGAACCCAAGCGCCTCCTAACGCCAGTATTGGCGAGAACGGGAGAGAAAAAATTAAAATATAATGGGGAAGACCTACCCCTTCTGAATTTTGACACAATCATAGAACTAGAGATTTTGCTAATTGTCAAACTATAAATAATACAGCAAGTCATCTTTCAATATTGAGTGCTTTGTTTTGTAAATCAATCAACTTTAACAAATATATTATAATGATTGAGAAGAAGATTTACTTACAGTACTTTACAATTAATTGCTTAGTCACATAAATTTCTGTTCAACATTATAAAACTTTGTAATTCGGGTAAGCTTATGTACTTCTCGCGCTTTTAATATACCAGTCTCCTCTTTGTGCTGACAACCACAATAAATGAACCCTGTTTATCGTAGCTTTCATCTCATTGCTACCAATCACAAAAAATGTACATTCTTTAAAATATCTATATGAAACAAATAAAGTGTTCATATGCATATGTTTACAACTATGTACATATGTATAAAACATTTGTCCTTAAACTGTCGCTTTTG
The DNA here is from genome assembly GCA_030765055.1 of Mantis religiosa. Lineage (NCBI taxonomy): Eukaryota > Metazoa > Arthropoda > Insecta > Mantodea > Mantidae > Mantis > Mantis religiosa. The sequence continues at coordinate 151,062 of JAUKNK010000147.1, read as the reverse complement.
TCATGATTGTTTATGACATCACAGTATTCTTGTAATTTAAAAGCATATGTCTTAATAAATACTGTTACAAGTATATATACATTATAAAGTATTTCCTTGCTTCCGCAGAACTAGTTACACAAAACAAGTTTGAAAATTACAAGGATTAGTAATCTTTATTTGAAATATATAATTAATGAAAAATGCCTTAAATGTGTCTGTCCATTACCTGGATTTCCTCTTTTACATTTTTTATGGAAGGTTATCAAGTTATTTAAAATCTTTTAATAAATAACAGCTTCAGCCTATTACCTATATTTCACCCAAAATTTTGATATCCAGATTCCAGATTTTTGTTTCCTCCACCCCTCAATGTGCTAAGCATCAACGTGAGGAGTTTAGGTCCATGGCTGTTCTGCTCTTTGCTATTTGATTGTGTCAGAAGTTTATTTCTTTGTATCTTTCTTCTCAACTTTTTATCATAGTGGTTAAGCTGGTAGTTAAGTAGTTAAGTTTGCTTTATGTAGAAGTTTTCCAAAATTACAGAAGTTGGCCAATCTGTTCCTGAGAGCAAAATCCATGTATGGAAGCTTGCAAATTTTAATCATTCCATAGCAAAACATGCAAAACTATAGCTACAGGATAATATATAGCTAAAATATTGAAATTTTTGTGTGCCGAAAACTGTGCTCTCATGCAACATGAAGTAAAATTTAAAAAATCAGAAACCCTATTATTAAATCGCGCATAATGAAAATTCCCATTCTGTTTTGATAATAAATTACTAATCACAATGGAATATAAAAATTGAGGTATTTGAAGAACAGCGTACGAGATGATAGTGGGATATGTAACTTAAAATGATTGTTAGCTTTTAATCCGTACTAATTGTATAAAGCGAGAAATTTCGAATGTATATGGGGGTCAATAGAACGTTTCTGAAAACCATCTCAACATATTTTGAAAACTTCTTTATCGTTGAAACGTTCTCTTCCTTCTGAAGGGCACCAGACTAAAGTGCCATAAGTTAAATACGATCAAACAATCGAAGGTAAAAAAAAAATTAAAGAGTTAAAACCTCTTTGTAAGGAATGACATGGCGTATAAAGTAACTGTACTCTGTAAAGTTTAAATACAAACAATTTCTATATTTTATTCCCAGATAAACATAATAAACAACTTTTAGAAAAAAAGAGATTGATCTTAAAACTGCAAACGATCTTATCTGTAGCGGAACAAACCAACAATTCACATTTATCACACACTCCAGGTGTGTACTGTAAAATATTGCCTCTAGCTTTCATAGCTCAGGGCCGGCAGTTGCAGAGGTAAACAAATTATCGACCCGTTCGTCCTGAGTAAACACGGGAAGTGCTATAGTCAGATATCACATTGCCAGATCATTGTACAAGTTTCCGATCTAGAACGTTCCGGAGCATTAAACAACTGGTACGACGAGTGGCGCAAATAAAAGTGGCTCGGGTAGTAGTAAATATAGAGAAACGGATTACTACAAGTGACCTTTCTTTTTGCAGATGTAGAACGAAGCCCACTGCAGTGCTTTATATTATGCACAACTCCCGTAGCGGGGCATTTTCTAACTGATTTCTGTATTGTTCCCTTTTTGGCCTCGCCTACAAGGTCTAGGGGTAACAAGATAACCTCTTTTACCCGAGGTTGAAGGTCCATAACCAGCAGAGCGTCATGAATTTTATCGGAGTAACAATACTTCGCATGGCTTCCCTCGGAAAGGAAGTAAAGCTGGTGGTTCTGTGCTGTAGATCTCCAGCACGCAGAAGAACCTCAACTCTGATAAAGAAGCCTCTGAGTAAAACTGAATAGCATTTCACGACCAATATACAATTGAACGCCAAGAGGAGTGGGCTAAAGATGGAACACAAATAAAAAACATTATTTCTTTTTTATGGAGATCTGGGTGACCACTCCACCTCTTCTCGTCTACACCTCCACATATTTGGAAGGGTTCCCTTAGAAATCACTAGAAAATTAGTGATAGTACACAGAAACTCTATCGTATTGATAATAGAAGTCATTACCACTATACATCAATACCTAATTGGTTTCTCCGATATATTTTATTCTGTTTAGTGACTAATATTTTGTCTAACCTTGTGTTCAAAGATATCAAAGGTCTGCCTTACACGACAGAACTACCCAAACAGTAACTGAAGCTCGGTTCAGCTGATCCTCAATTGTTAGGTAGTTATTTTCCCTTGTTTAGTGGTACAGCTAACCTATTTACAGTAACCGATTGTTTAAAGTATACTTCGTCGGAACATATGTCTTCAGATAATTTTATCATCTTAGTGCGCCTCGTCCGAAGTAACTTCGAAGAGCTCAAAATTCACTCTGGATAATTGTTTAGTAAATTATACATGAATCTCTGTCCAAATAATATCCATTTTAGACGATACGCCTTAAGATTATTAGATCTAGGTGAGGTGTGGAGTTCTATGTTTGCTCTCCTCTCGGTTTCCAGAGGACTTTGCGCTACGTCTCAGCAACTAACATTTCCTTTCCTGATTTGAAGAGCTAGTTGATAACCTAGCTTGTTCCAAACTAGCGACAGACCTTGTCTTATGAAATTTGTTCCGTAATATTTACACCAAAATACCGGAGGGAGGAGGTGTTACAATAAAACCGTGCCAATATCTCAAATTTGTGCATAATGTCCTGTCTTCCATTTTATAAAATACAGATTGATCCATCCTAAGTTAAATTTCTCGTCACGGCGAAAACGATTGACTGAAGAAGGAAAAGAATATATTAAAGAAAACCAAGACGACAAAGTAATAAGTGAGCAAGTCTGGGAAATTTAATAAAGTAACACGTAGTTGTTAATCCCAAAGTTACTTATCTCAGTTTACTTAACGTAATGATCACAGAAGTATACACCAACCTATACCTCTCCTCGTACCCTCCTCGGTAGCGTAGAAGATGGTGCGTCTGCTTTACGTTTAAGAAGTCCCGATTTTGAATCTCGGTCAGGATGAATTACCTGGATACATTTCTCTGGGTTTTTCCCTTATTCTAAAAGACGAATATCAAGTAACTCTAAGCTCTTGGACCCTAGGCTCATTTTATAGCGTCAATTCACTCATTTCATTCATTCATCATCCGATATAACTTAACGTTGGAGGACAAAAAAGAACGAAAAAAAAGCTCCCAAATATATAGGATTTATACGCTACATATGCATAGACTTAAAATCTGAGAGCTACAAAATAGATAAACATTTTTGTAATTTATTCCAACACATATTATATTCTTCCTTATACAGCCAGCTTGGTTAACCTTAGCCCCAGTGAATCTCTTGGTCATATGAAAATGCAACATTCTGGGTCTTTTTCCCGCTTTCGCCTTTATGCCGAATTGTGTCTATTTTGTCACTGGCTTGTCTTCTTTGATCCTGAACAAATGACTAGAGCACAGCAATATAATAACATCGTGCAATGCGTTGTACGTTCATATCATATAACCAAGTGTTTCTACTGAACATTTTCGTAACTTCATATAATTGTTTGCACTTCAAGTACAGATTGTACATTGGACTTTTTGGGTTTATCCCATGTTTAATTGTTTTTTTAACTGTGTGAGGTCACCTGATTCGGTGCTCCTTATCTTCTTACTTTCGGTCTGCTCGTCTACTTCCACGCCTTTCTGCCTTTAGCTGCATTACACATAAGCCTAAGGTTGTATTTCTTTAGCAGGAAAGATGCGTTTGTGTTTTTCATCGGTATGGGGCTGGAATGTCTTAGATAAGCATCTGTAATAAGTTAACCTTAAAAAAACACTTTTTGTAGTTTATACAATAGGAACCAGTGGCGATTGCAGTTCCACAAACGTGCACCTATCATTTGATTCTGAATGTCGTTGATCGCATCCCGAATATTATGTAGGGGACAACACCGAATATTCTGCCTGCTACGGCATACAGATAGCACAAAGTTGTAATTTATTCTATTTATAGTTTTAAAGAATTAGTCGCAACTATTATTTTTGGAAAATAATGCTGCTTATCTTAGTCGGGCGTGGCTTCCATGAATTGCCTACCGATATATGCAGTAGTGTTAACACTGAACCTATCTTTGGTTTCCCTTGTTTAGATACAATTGAGACTAACATACGGTTTTGGATGTGGTACTGATGGCGGTTTTCAGAAAGTGCAGATATAAATGCGTGCTAAATAGTTGTAACGTAAAGAAAATAAAACAAAATACCTATGTACATATTGTGGCCGACCGTGAATTCTCTGTTACGAAACAATTATGTTGTACTTCCGATAGTGATTTACTTTCGCAAGCATATGGCACAGATATTGGTTTAGCCTTACTGTCATGCTACACTTGCATAGCTTCTTTCTTAATTTAACTATGTGTAAGATTCACAAAGTACCCCGAATTTTGCACTCCGTTTTTTGTGTGGCCTTGTAGATGTGAGTGACAGATCTCAGTTGTTTATTTCTCTTTGATACGAAAAGTGCGATTTCCAAATAGGAACATCAGTGCCATCCGTCACATATAAGACATTGTTATAAATAGCTAACCTGCCTTTTTCTGCATGTAGGATCTCTGGTACGTTTTTTACCGTTTCACTTAATTTGCCAGTTTCGCTGTACAGGTTTTATATGCTTTTAACTATCTGAATGACATTTCGTTTTAGAGTATATGAATTCTCCAAATGTTAGTTTCACTGCTTGAGGTGGTGTAGGTACAATTCTAGATTGTATATCACTATATATGTTGTCTTTGCATGTTATATGCCCAGTATTCAGTTAAGTGGAGTTAATTTGGTTATGTATCTCATGACTTTCTGTAATGGGAAATCATATTTTTCAACAGACCTTAAGGATATATTATCGGAAGATACAGGATCACAATGCTCGTGCACATGTCTTGAAATTGGTAAGTGAACTGATTAATGCACCAAGTTCGAGGATTCTTTGTGTAGCACTTGCTTGAAGTGAAGTTGAGGCTAAAGAGATTGTCTGTGCAATGATACGTAGCATCCCACCTCTTTCTCTGTGGTCAAGAACTCCTGAATACACAAGGGTTGATCCATCTACATATAATTCGTACGATAACAATTGATAGTCGCTCTAGTACTCCTGAGCTACTAAACAAATATTTCATCCACTCTAAGCAACTCCGATGTTCAGCAGTAGTCTCCAATGCTGTGCTTTTCTAAGATGTCCTACTAACGTCTCATATACGATTAAAAAATATGCCACGATCTTTGTCATTACATACATACTTCTAGAAATCTTTTAAGCTGTTGTATAATTTTGGAGTTGGAGTGCTTCTTAAAGTACTTACGTGGCAATTTTAGGGGCTTTTCGTTCAATACCTAACCAGATAACTGATTTTCTTATGTGCAAATCAACATGTGACAGGTGTCATCATTCACGATCCTAGTATTTTCCTTAGCACATGGCTGGCATGTTTTATTAGCTCCTCAATGTTTGGGTTATAGGTGATGGAAGAGTCAGTATATCTCAGAGAACGCAATGAGTTTTGTTGTCAAAATCTCCCTTCGCAGAAAGCTTAAAGCTGCTGCTGTTTGCCTTAAGTGGGAAGGTTGTCACAAGAAAGGAAACCTGGTTCTAAATAAACCGAAAACCCTACAATCCATTACACCTTATTTGAAAATGACTAAGACACATTAGTGGATATGAAAAGTTTTGCTCTAGCTTATTTAGCTAAAATTTCCTCTATATCGCTATCGTTGGAATAATCGTTAACTATATATCGTTTTGAATGTCATTAATCGGTGTAGAAGATAAGAATTTCGTCCTCTCTCTAACACCCTAAGAGAGTCAACAATGGCTATTACTTGGGCCCATTATATAGCTTTGTAACATGTCATCTACTAGTTCTACTGACTCAGTGAGCAAAGTCTTTAACAAATTCGATGAGGCCGAGTAATAGTTCCATTTAAACTCATCTGTATGTGACACTTGGTTTCGAGACTTAACTACTTATAAGTCTATTGTGATGGCCATGATCTCGTTTAATGACCCCAATTTTGGTAATAATCAGTTTATCAGATTCTCATAGCACATCATATTATTTAACGTTTCTTTGTTCATGGACATTTTCCTCTTAGTAGGAACTACATTCTGGTACCTTTTGCTGTCGCATGCAATGGCACTCAAAATTCATGAAAACAGAATTGCGCTCTATATTTTAGAATATATTTCCGTATTTGTAAGCTTTGTTTTGTGTATGAATCACTAATCAGACTATATCTCTCAAGACGAAATTATTACAATCATTATATTCTTAGTAATAGTCATGTCTTCTAGGCATTTTGATTATGCACCACTTGCTAAGGGTACCATTGTTCAGTGACACACTCCTCTAAGTCAAAATCAAGTACTCCTTCCTGCCGATTTCGGTAGTAATGTTCTGAGGTTTCATGAGTGCTGTTTCATTCTCTTACTCTTTAATTAATTCTATTATTTATACTTATCCTATTATTTTGAAGTATCCGATGCACTGCTAAATTTTATTACTACAATTTTATGAAAAAATTATTATTAAACGATATCTATGAAGGTGAGCTTAACTAGTAAGTTAAATGTGCCAACATATCTATTAAGGATATGCATAAATATGTATGTATATATAGAACGTAGAAGAAGAAGCTAAGTAGCTGAAACAGTACCCATACATCTTCTAAGGCATCTTCATAGAGACAAATGGGCATCAGAACATAGTTCATATGTAGAGGTAAATGTAAATCAACAAAGAACCGTTATAGAAAATGGTTTTCAATGAGAACCTGATGAAGAAGTGATAATTGGAACCCAGCAGGCTTTTCTCATGACATTCTTCCCACTTAAGGCAACCAGCTGTAACTTTATAATTTCCGCGGAGGAAGATCTTGACAATGAAGCTGATTGAATTCTCTGAGATTTACTGAGTTTTGCATCAGTTATAGCCTAAACTTGAGGAGCACATAAAAGATGTTAACTACGTGCTAAGCAAAGCACTAGGGTTCATGACCAATGACATCTGTTGCTTGTTCATTTGAGCAGAAGTACATCAATTATCTGGCTACGTATTGACCGAAAAAAACCTAGATCTTCCGTATGGTGCTTTAAAAGAGACCTCAGACACTAAGAAAAACAAACAAATTACAAAATTTCTAGTATTTATATAATGATGAAGTTCGTGGTATGCTTTGCGATTGAATATCAGCCAGTAATACAGCATCTTAGGAAAGCACAGCAAAGGAGACAACTGCTGACCACCGGAGTTGCTTCGCGAGGATGAAATACTTGTTTAGTAACTCAGCAGCCCTCGAAAGTGTTATATGCAGATGGATCAACCCTTGCCTATTCAGGAGTTCTTGACCAAAGGGCAAGTAATGGGAAGCTTCGTGGCATTGCACGGACAATCTATAGTGCCAACTGCAATTCTAAGAACTGCTACACAAGGTACTCTCGAACCTGGCACAATTTACTGTTCACTCGCCAATTTCAGAACATGTATACGAACACAGGGATCCTGTATTTTCCTATTATATATCCTTAAGCTCTGTTTAAGAATATAATTTCCTATTACAGAAGGCCATGAGGTATATAACTAAATTAGCTCAACACAAAATTGTGCATAAAACATACAAAGACAACATATATAGTGTTATACAACCCAGAATTTTACGAAAACTAGGCACACTCCACCTCAAGCAATGAAACTAAAATACGACAAATTGATGTACCCTAAAACTAAATACCATTCACATATTTAAAATATTATAAAATCTGTACAACGAAGATGCCAAATTAAGTATGACGAAGGAAAAACGTACTAGAGATTCTATATACAGCAAAAGGCGCTGTACGTAGCAGATGGCACCGAGTTTCCTATTTAGAAAACAAACTTTTCATACTATGGAAAAACAAACAACTGAGATCTGTCATCCAGATCTACTATGCTACTGTACACAAAAACGGAGTGGACAAATTGCGTTACTTTCTGAATCTTACACATAGTTAAATTAAGGGAAGAGCGATGCAAGTGCAATCTGCCAGATAGGCCAAACCAATCATTGTGGAAGCTTGCGAAACTGAATCACCATCAGAAGAACAACACTTTCTCCATAATGGAATTCAAAGGCTCACCGCAACAAGTACATAGGTATCTTGTTTTATTCTCGCTATGTTATATTTGTCTAGCAGGTTTTTAAGTCTGAGCCTTCTAAAAACCTTCCTTAGGACCACATCTAGAACAATATGCTAATCTCAATTGTACCCGAACGAGACAAACCTAAACTACGTAAAGTGATAACGCTACTGCATTCATTGGTAAGAAATTCATGGAATTCATTGTCGGTTGACATAAACATTATTTTGTCTCAAAAAGTCGCTCAAGCTGATCTTTCCAAAAAAAATAAACAGAAGAAGTATCACTTTCATACGAGTTTTATGCCACAGCAGACAGATTACTTGATGCTGTCCTATACATAATATTCGAGAAGCGGTCAACAACATTCAAAATCAAATGATAGGTACAGTTTTGTGGAACTACAATCGGTACTAGTAGGTTCCCATTGTGGAAGCTACGGAAAGCGGTTTTGTTAAGAGTTACCTTAACACAGATGCTCATATAACACATCCCAGCACCTTAATAGTGAACAACAAAAACGCATCCTTTCTGCTAAAGAAATATAACCTTAGGCTGATATGGAATGCAGCTAAAGGAATATAGGCCTGGAAGTAGACGAGCAGACTGAAAGTAAGAAGATATAAAACACAGAGTCAGGCGACCTCACACGGTTAAATAACATAAAACATGGGATAAACCCAACAGACAAACGCGCATGCTATACTTGAAATGCAAACAATTTTATGAAGTTACGAAGATATTAAGTAGAAACGCTTAATTATATGATATGAACGCACAACGCCCTGCACAAAGTTATCATATTTGTGTCCTCAAGTCATTTATTCATGAACACAGAACACAAGCCAGTGACAAGATAGACACAATTCGGCATAAAGCGAAAGCGAAAGAAAGCCCCACCATAATGCATTTTCCTATCGTCCGGAGTTTTGCTAGGGATAAGATTAACTAAGCTAGCTGTATAAAGAAGGATATAATGTGTTGGAATCAATTAAAAATCATTATGTCATTTGAGACTTTAAGATTTTAAGTGTATGGATATTTACCGTATAAATACCATATATATGGGGAGGGCTTTTTTACTTTTTTATTTTTCGTCCTCCAACGTTAAGACATATCGGACGATGAATGAATGAAATGAGTGAAATAATGCTTTCAAATGAGCTTAGGGTTCAACAGATTTTTGTCTGTCGAGTGGAGGAAAAATCCATTCATGGATTACCACTGTGTTGGAGGGCACAGTGGGGTATGTGGGCTTCACCTCAAGGGTACTACTCCACTAAAAAACCTCCACCGGATTGGGAAGGAGAAATGTGCTGCGGTACCGCCTAAAGCACCCGCGCATTCCAGGAGGTGATCATAGCTGTCTCGCAGTGCGATTCAGCAGAGTGGGTTTTTGGTCCAGGGATACAGGCTTGACATGAAGCCCAGCCTGATCCACTGCCTATTGTGGGTGGTATTTGGTAGGATTCCTGGTTTATTTGTTGGGAAGTTTAGGGCAATTTATCACGCCGTAGCGCTGCGTCTTGAGTTTGGGTGTTTCATTGTCACTGCAAGTGATACTTGCAAGCATGTCAGTTGTAATCTATTATACTTACTGCTATCTTGCTAAACCCAAATATAAATCTAGTTTGCATTATCGGCATTTGCCTTTAATGGTCAGTTGTAAGTATCTGCCGTCAGCATCGTTAGGTGTGTGAAAAAAAGCCTTCTCATAGTCCATGTATCTCCATGGTCGATATTTTGGAGTGCACACTCGGCGGGCGGCCTAACTATTCAGTTGTAGGTGCGAGCCTGTGCCACTCACGGGGAACCCTCTTTCCCCGGGGCCGCCTTGGCCAATGACTGGCGCAAGGACTTGAGGGCTGTGGGAGGTGTGTGTGTGTGTGTGTGTTTGTGTGTGTGTGTGTGTGTGTGTGTGTGTGTTGGTGTACGTGTATGGGTGTGTGTTTATCTCCGGTGAATTATGACTACATACTAGGTCTCGAACCATGGATCTTCGGCTCAGTGACAGCATGCATTTTGCCACTGAGCTACGATAACCTGTCAAGCTTATATATATTTTATTTATAGGGGCGGCCCCACACCAGCCGTCCCCGGTGACGATCGTCCAGCATGCGATGCGTTGCTCTACATCGCCTCCCTCATGCTGTTAATATCTAACAAGCTTGGAGAGTTATTGTGTTATTGAGTAGGTTAGTTGGGTCCCACATTAGCACCCCAGTTCGTTGCGTAGTGTAAGATGCTGGCATGCAATGCATGCAATCGCGTCAAAGGATTGGTTCCCGGGCTGTAGCCATGTGCAAGTCCTGAGTACAGCCAGGGGGAGTAGAGGTGTTCATGGATAGGGAATGTCGTGTAGTTGTTAGTGTTGGCTACGTGCAGTATTTACGTGTTATATCTAATATTTCCGTTGGAATATCATGCAAGGTTTTGAGTAGTGCAATGGTGGGAGCGGTAATTGTCTATACTATACCTGGATCCCTGGATGGGTGCCGTGTCCGTGGTTATAGCTCCTGTCCGAATTCCTGCCTGGTCATCATGACGTCCACACCTATACGCTGCACCGATCCCGGCGGAGCCGGCACCGCCGCGGGGACCGTAACCGTTGAGGGGGCACTCTTCCCCCTCGGGTCCGCCTTGGCGTATTAGCTCAAGGACTTAAGGGCAGCTGTGTCTTTGAAGTCCCTCACGTGATGAGTCTGTAACTACATTAAGTAGCAGTCAGTCAGGCTGTTCAGAAAGTTCAAATTCTCATTGTCAATATCTGGATTTGTTAAGTTACGGTCAAACAGTGCGAGAGGTCGTTTATGTTTGTCTGTCGTTGTCCCGTACTGGCCAAGTGTAGATATAGGTGCATTATGGTGTGGAGGTAGTTAGTTGTACATGTCATAGGATAGTTTTTTGATGAATTGCTCAATAGTGTGCATGTATATGTCTTCGTGTAGTTCTTTTGATGGTGTGATGAGTGGTACTTTACAGATTATTCGAAGTATTTTGTTTTGTAGTATTTGTATGCCTTTTATATGGGTTTTTGCTGCGTAACCCGAGACCGGCGCTGCGAAAGTTAGTATTGGCCTAATGAGTGTTCTGTATAAAGTTAGTCCCATGTTTAGTTTTAGCGAGTTATTTAGATTTATAAGTGGGTATAATTTGCGCATTTGGGCATTGACTTTTCTTCTTACTTCTTCGATGTGAGGTTGCCAGGTGAGGCCTTGGTCCATTACTAATCCCAAGTACCTGACCCAGCTGGTCCAGGTTATGTCGTTATTGAATAGAGTTAGGGGAGCAAGACCGTGTCTCTGATGGTAATGTTTTTTACGCTTGGTGAATATTATTGCTTCGCTTTTGGCGGTGTTTACTATGATTCGCCATTTAGTAAGCCACGGCTCTAGCTGCTTAAGTGACTCCTGTAACTGTCTGTGTATTAATGTTAATCGACCAGATTGGGCCATAATTGTGGTGTCGTCTGCATATAGAAAGTATGTACTCCTTGGATGTTTAGGCATATCATTTAAATATAAATTGAATAGAAGTGGTCCCAATATGCAGCCTTGTGGGACGCCTGCCTTTATTGGGCGGGACGTGGATACAGCGTTGTTTGCGACTGAGGAGAAAGTTCGTTCTCGTAAATTATTTGCAACTAATTTAGTCATAGTGTCCGGGAAATTTTAATCCCTCCTCTTACACAGTAAGCTCGCGTGCCATACGCGGTCGAAGGCGCCCTCAATATCCAGCAGGACAGCATCTGTTGATTTATTTATGTTATAACCTTTCGTAATACGTTCAGTGGCGCGTATGAGCTGCAGAGTAGTAAAATGTTTAGCTCTGAATCCGAACTGTTCGGGGATGAGCAGATTGTGTTTTATTACGAACGCATTCATTCGTTTCGCTATCACTTTTTCCAGTAATTTTCTCATTGTATTGAGTAGACTAATTGGTTGGTAATTTTTCGGGTTCGTGTGGTCCTTACCTAGTTTTGGGAAATGCAGAACGTTTGCTGTTTTCCACTGGGTGGGGAAGTAGCCATGCAAGAGGCAGAGATTGAAAATTTTAGATAGTACTTGGAGTGTGCTTTGCGGTAAATTTTGGAGAACAATGTTGGGGATCCTGTCAGGTCCGGGTGCTTTTCGTTTTGGCAGATGCTGTAGCAGCCATTTTAGTTCAGCAGGATGAGTTTTTGGTATTTTTTCATGCGATGTCCTGACGTGCAGATTTTGTGTAAGGAATTCGGTTTCTCTGACAAACGTGGGTAATGATGGTGTTACGTTTTGTGTTATGGTGCTCTCAAGGGCTTCTGCCAGTGCTTCTGCCTTCTCTTCGTCTGTTGTGGCAATGCGTTGCCCTATGTACAGGGTGGGGGAGTGGTAGCCCTGTTCCTAATTAGGCATCGGGCTATTCTCCATACAGTATTGTTTTGTGTGTCTAACGAATTTAAGGTGTTGCTCCATTGTTCCGAAATAACTGCTGCGGTGCGTTCGTGCAGTTCATTGTTCAGCATTCGAAGTTTTAATCGCGCTGACTGTTTTCTAGTGTGTTGTCAATGTCTCCTGGCTCGGTTGCGTTGTTTTGTTAAGAGCTGTACATCGACTGGAAGACGCGTGCTAACTTTATACTAGCGTTGTAGTGGTACTGCCACCATTGTGGCGTATGTTAAGGCTTTCTCTATTTTATTAGTTGCATTATCAATGTCCTCAACCGAGTTGGCTTGGATCTCAGACATTTCATTATCTACCGTCCTCTCGAAGAGGTCCCAGTTCGCTTTATTATAATTACGTCTAGGCGTGGTCGGTGTGCTTCAGAGCGCGCATTCTAGATTTATTAATACCGGAAGTTGATCTGATGATAAATCGTTACAGACCTTAAGTGAGATACGAGCGCCGACCTACCTTTCTATAATAATGTCTAGCACATTTGGTAAAGTGGTCATGTGGAAGGTTATGCATGTTGGTTCTGTGGGAGCGTTTATAATGTACTCTGATACGTTTTCATGCCTCAAGAGTGTGTTCCCAGCGCTGTTTGTGTTCCTTGAGTTCCACAATGGATGTTTGGCATTGAGATCTTCTCCAATGATTACACTGCCATGTATTTGAAGAAGTGTGTTTATATCAGCAGTTATTATGTCACCCGGCGGATTGTAGGCAGAAACTATGAATACGGTTTTGCTGTTAATTGTTGTGGCAATCGCACTCGCCTACAGTCTCTGGAGGATATAAATTTAAGGACAATATAAGAAGTTTCAATCATAATATGGCAAATGAAGTAAATTAAAATAGAGAGAATTTCGCAAAAGTAAGACGAGATGTATTTGGTGGATTAAATTTAGGAAGTAACTCATGGAGGAAAGCTTAAGAATTGCACAGATAAATGGGCAAAGAAGTAAATTGGTTATGGCGGAAATAAGAAAAATTGCAGAAGAATTAAAATTAGATATTATCTGTATTCAAGAACCGTATGTGGTAAATTCCAAAATTCCATATATGCCGTTAAGATCCCGACAAATCTTATCTCAGGAAAAGGCAATGGCAGCAATAGTAATTTTCAAGCAAGGTTTGCAAATAGTAAACATAGCGCAATTTCTGGATACGCATGTTAATTGCATTGAAGTTATAACAAAGTATGGAAGTTTTATATTGGCAAATTATTATTTTCAATATAGTTTAGATATTGAACCCTTTCTATATAAATTACAAAATATTCATAATACATTCACAAATAAAGAAATCATGCATGTATGTGATTGTAATGCAAAATCAACTTGGTGGTTCAGTAAGAGACCAGATGAAAGAGGGGAGAAACTGGAAGAACATATCTCGGAATTAAATTTATATGTAATAAATAAAGATGGTAATCCACCAACTTTTCAAAATAGAGCAGGTGCTGAAGAAAATATAGATATTACTTTAGCGTCAGCAACAGCGGAGAAGAAGATTAGAAATTGGTGGCTCACACAGGGTCAGACCACAAGTGATCATAATTAGATTTATTTTGATTATATATTGAATGGGGAAGTAATTCAAGAAGAACATGAAATAGAATTACGTTATAATTATAAAAGAGCAAATTGGGATAAGATGAAGCAAGTATTTAAGGATTTAAATTTACAGTTTACGGGAATATCAGTGGATTTGGATGCAATAAATTTAACACAAGCAATAAAAGTAGCAGTATCAAAATCCGTTCCAAAGATAACAATTTCTAATAATAAGGATAAAATAAAATGGACAGATAGATTGCAGAAGCTGAGATCGTTAGCAAGGAAATTAAGAAGAATATATCAAAAATCAAACATACATACGTAAAGAGAAGAGAACTTAAAGAATTATAGGGAGGCCAAACAAAAGTATAAACAATTATTAGAAGACACCAGAAAACAACATTGGGAACAGTTCGTTGAAAATAATTTAAAACAAGATGTCTGGGGACAACCGTATAAAATTATTATGGATAAAATTAAGAAGCCAGAAATCTTAACCACATTAGATAAGAGTAATGGAGAGATGACAGAAAGCGGGAAAGAATCGGTGGAATTGTTGTTACATACGTTATTGCCAGATGATAAAGAGGAAGAAGATGATGATATTCATGTTGAAAAAAGAAACCAGATTATGTTGCAGTATACAGGAAATCCTGTTTATCCCTTTGATATTACAGAAATAAAATTAATTCTGCAGAAGTTAAAAAAGAAGAAGGCACCTGGTCCAGATGGTATTATAAATGAAGTCTTGTATAATCTACGAGAAGAAATTGTCTTGTTTTTGTGTTTCTTGTTTAATGACTGTTTGGCAAGAGGGAGATTTCCAAACTTGTGGAAGGAGGCAAAGGTTGTAATTTTGTGCAAAGGAGCAGATAAGGACAGAACGCAACCAAAATCTTTCAGACCAGTATGTTTATTAAATGCTATTGGCAAGATCTTTGAACAGTTAATATGTAAAAGAATAATGGAAAATAGGTTGATGCTGGGTATGAATAATAAACAATTTGCTTTCAGAAAGGGATATTCAACTGAGGATGCAATATTAAAAATTCAAGAAACAGTGTCAAAAAGCCAAAAGAATTATGTAATTGGATTATTTGTGGACATATCGGGCGCTTTTGATAATTTATGGTGGCCGTATTTTTTCGGCATTTTAAAAGACAAGAAATATTCAAGTACTACTTATAATTTATTAAAGGATTATTGTTCCAATAGAGAAGTATTCATTGGTGGATCAAATTTTGAAACTAGGAAGAAGATAACCAAGGGTTGCCCTCAGGGTTCTATCTTGGGGCCCCTTTTTTGGGATATTCTATCAGAAGATTTATTAGAGCTACTGGAAAGAGATCATAAGGTTTTGGATGTAATAGCGTATGCTGATGACATAGTCATAATGATGGATGGACAGAGCAGACTAGAGCTAGAAAATAAAGCAAGAGAAGTTACAAATACATTATCAAATTGGTGTTTCAGAACAAAACTAAAAATTGCACAAAACAAGTCAAATTATGTGCTTTTTAAGGGAAATTTAAAGCGGGATCCTACCGTGAAGATAAATAATCAGAACATTAAACGGGAAAAAGAGATGAGATATTTGGGTATCATGATAGATGAAAAATTTCATTTCAGAAAACACACGGAGTATATTAGGCAGAAAACAGAGAAAATAATGCTAAAGCTAGCAAGAATAACCAATTTAAATTTTGTACTTCCATTGCGTAACATACAGATATATCATAACACCATTTTTGCTTCAATTATGACGTATGCGGCAGCAGTTTGGGCAGAAAGGATGGATGATGTGCAAATAAGAAGACTGTTGAGAAGAACGCAAAGAAAAGTATTATTACGTCTGACAGGAGCTGTAAAAACAACACCAACTATGGCATTGCTAGTAAAAACGGCCATTTGGCCGATTGATTTATTAATAAGATTAAAGGGCGCAAAATTTTGGGCGAAAAAAGGAAACTTAGAAAAAGTTTATAATATAACTGGAGTCAGAACAAACAAATCTTGGGTGATTAGAAATAGTTTAAAAGATAAATGGCAAAATGAATGGACAGAAAGTCTAGAAGGTAGAAGAGTGTTTGAAATTTTTCAGAACGTCAATGAGAGATTAAAATTGAATTTTATTCAACCAACAAAGGGATTTATACATTATATAACAGGACACGGACCTTATAAGACCTATTGGAAGAAAATCAATAAAACGGAAAATGATATATGTGAATTATGCAACAAACAAGATAATCCTGAACATGTAGTATTTGAATGTGGAAGATGTGCAATTCACCAACAAGAAGAGAGACATGCGCTAGCAGGATATATCGTATATGACATAATTCGAGATCAACAATTGGAAAATAAATTACAAGATCTGACTAACTTTGTAAGTAAGAAAGCATGGGAGGTTAAAATATTCAAAGGAGAAAGAGTTGATAATAGGCGAAGAATAGTCCAAGATCCAAGAAGGAGTTCTAGAATACAAAATAGGATAAGACGGGAAGAATTATTGAATAATCTAACAATGGAGTTGACTAAATGGGCGGCGGAGGGAGAGAGTGATGGCAGAGGCCATGGTGGACGACAGAATTAATAGATTTAGATGTAGATTTAGGAAATAAGGATTTTGTAATTTTTATAGTTGTTTTCTTTTGTTTTTTGCTTTTTTGTGTTTATTTATGTTATTTTATTTCATTTAATTTTTGTAGAGTAGTTTTCTGAGAGATTTGTATAATTATAACATTTATAAGGACTTTATGGAAAAATAAAGAGAAAATTTGGATATATGCCCCGGTATAGTCGTCTAGGTGCCGGGGTAGAATATTCAGATTTTATTTATTTATTTATTTATTTATTTATTTATTTATTTATTTATTTATTTATTTATTTATTTATTTATTTATTTATTTATTTATTTATTTATTTATTTATTTATTTATTTATTTATTTATTTATTTATTTATTTATTTATTTATTTATTTATTTATTTATTTATTTATTTATTTATTTATTTATTTATTTATTTATTTATTTATTTATTTATTTATTTATTTATTTATTTATTTATTTATTTATTTATTTATTTATTTATTTATTTATTTATTTATTTATTTATTTATTTATTTATTTATTTATTTATTTATTTATTTATTTATTGATTTATTGATTTATTTATTTATTTATTTATTTATTTATTTATTTATTTATTTATTTATTTATTTATTTATTTATTTATTTATTTATTTATTTATTTATTTATTTATTTATTTATTTATTTATTTATTTATTTATTTATTTATTTATTTATTTATTTATTTATTTATTTATTTATTTATTTATTTATTTATTTATTTATTTATTTATTTATTTATTTATTTATTTATTTATTTATTTATTTATTTATTTATTTATTTATTTATTTATTTATTTATTTATTTATTTATTTATTTATTTATTTATTTATTTATTTATTTATTTATTTATTTATTTATTTATTTATTTATTTATTTATTTATTTATTTATTTATTTATTTATTTATTTATTTATTTATTTTGTAACTAAAAAGTTTATGGGTGTACACAAGTTCCACGTTGGAACGCCAATTTGATGCAAATATAATATAATGGCGAACACAGAAGTCGGCGAGCAATGAGGTTTCTCTCAGGGTATGCGTGGATGTGTGTGAGAAGGAAATTTACAACACTGGAATGCCCGTTTCCAAATTATTTATTCACTGCTTCTTATTTCAAACCTCGAAATGGAAGCTGCCGACCGAGGGTTACCAATCACGGTTTATAGTGACTGAATGCTAACTATATTTCTCGATAAATTTTGATGACCTGACAAATATTCAAGACCGAACAAGTTGACCACCCTAATAGGCTGCACGTTTGACTCTTCTTGATATCGGCTACACGCCGGATAAATGTTTATGATGTCTTTCTAGCCGCGCACCCGCCTTCATCGGCGACAAGCCGAAGAGTGCTGACCACAATTGCGCGCGTGTGTATCTTTATATATAACTTTCACTTTCCAAATTCCTTTTCCAAACCAAACAAAGTCCTTTTGTGGCTGTTTTGGTCGCCATTGTAAACGATCCGAAGAATACCCTATTCATGTATGTCAAGTGACAATTCCTTTAGAAACCTTCTAAGGTCACTGTTCCTTTCATTCATGGCATTGTTATAAACAGTTTCCCCAACTAAACTGGCCTTGGGGCTTGGTCTCACAAAGAATCAACATTCCTTTTACGTCTATCATTATTCTTTGCTCCTGCAAACAATAATTTCGGTATCAAATGCCCCCATAGATATTGTTTTATTATCCCATAATGAAATAATATATATGTCTTGCCCGAATATAACGCAAAATATTAGACCTTTGTCAGCAACTTCCAATTTGTTTTACAATTTCTTTTCACAACATTAATTTTTACATGACATTTCCTGATATTAGTCACCTGGTTACATAACAACATTTCATTTAAAATTTACCAACATTCTGTTCTGTAATTTTCAACTTTCAAATATTACTCGGAAAATATTTCAATCTACCTCATCTCTCTCTTTCTCCATCTGATCTACTTAAAATTAATTCATATTGTTGTTACACTTGAAACAATTCCTAAATATACACTCTTATGTTTAAACCAATTGTACATTAATAATATTATCTATCTATATACTTTTTACAACATTTCTGAATTGTTCTTCTGGATTCTATATAAATATTCTTTCCAAAAGTCTTTCATTGTTCGGTTTTATTTTAATTAACTGGTTAATTTTTTTTATACATTTCCGAATACTTCTTTATGATTCTATATAAATATTATTTTCAAAAGTCTAAGTGTTCTGATTTTCATTACTATATTTTTCTTTTCACTTGTTTAGTTTTAAGTTTCACTGCACTGTCACAACACTGTTTATACTTAACCTATACATTTTACACTACACTATTTATACTTAGCCTATACATTTTACAAGTTTGTTTCTTCTCCTTTTACTATTTGTTATGGCAATTTTAAACACTTTAGCCTAAGTTCCTACCATTTACAAGAAATTTCATCATTCCACAACGTACTTCGAAAATACAAAAGAATTTTGCGGACTTTTCCATGTATAAAGGACTTATTTATTATACATCCCCATGATTTTTCCACATTTAGCTTAGATATCGGACATCGATCTTTTTTCCTATCTTTCTTAGGCATATTCTGATGGAACTGTGCCCCTTGCCCGAAATATTTTAATATTTCTGTTTCGTTTATCCCTGGATTTTGCATGTTTTTCAATGTTTTATTTGTCACCGTGATCTCTATTGCTATCTCACTAATTTCACTTGTGGTTTTCTCCAAATTCCTCGTCAGTTTTCTATTTTCCCACTCTGATACTTCTAGTCTACTCCTAGTTTCTCCTAACTCTTTTCTAGCCATTTCTCCTTCTTTATCTAATTTCTCTACGATTTCCTCCCTCAGTTTTCTGTTTTTACTATCCGACCTTTCATTAACTAGATTCAAAATTTCAGTTTCCTTTGTCACCGTGATCTCCATTGCTAACTCGTTCATTTCATTTGTGATTTTCTCCAAATTCCTCGTCTGTATTCTATTTTCCCTCTCTGATACTTCTAGTCTGCTCCTAGATTCTCCTAACTCTTCTCTAGCCATTCCTATTTCTTCGTCTAATTTCTGTACTATTTCCTCCCCAAGTTTTCTGTTTTCACTATCTAACCTTTCATTAGTTAGATTCATAACTTCATTTTCAACATTCTCCGTCTCCTCACTAACATCTTTTCCTACATTGTCTGTTACCTGATCAGCTTCTTCTCTTACGTTCTCTACTTCCTGACTAACTTTCCCGAAATTTTCTAACGACTGTTGTTGATTGTCTAACTTCTTTCCTAGTTCTATTTGTCCTACCTCCAACTTCTGAAAACCGCTTTCTATCTTTCCCTCTATCCTTTTTAAACTTTGATTATTATCCTTCATCTCTTTTATTAAACTTTGATTATTATCCTTCATCTCTGTTATTAAACTTTGATTATTATCCTTCATCTCTGTTATTAAACTTTGAGTATCATCATCTATCTTTTTACTTAAATTTTGATGCATATCATCTAACTTTTTACTTAAACTGTCAAACCTTGCGAACACTTTTCTAATTTCCTCTAACATAATTTGTTCCATTTCTACATCATTTGGTACAGTTCTACCACACTCTCCCACTTCAACTACTTCCTGCCTACTGTTATTACTATAAACCTCTTGAACTTCCATGTTTTATACAATTTTTTTTTTACTTAAAATCTTGTTTTTCACTTCTCAAATAAATTCACCATAGTCTAGTATATAATTTTACACTCTGTACCTTTGATTATTTTTACTGGCTCCTGATGATGTCACTGATGACGATGCCGGCCTCCTTTCTTTTTCCAGTCGAACTGTTGACGAATTTATTGATGGGTCGACCGTCCTCCTGTCGAACCACCTTCTCCTGTTGAACCTCGTTGTCGGGTTGAAACTCGTTCTCGGTTGAACCTCCTTCTCGGGTTGAACCTCCTCCTGTTGTCGAACGTCCTTCTCCTATCGGGCCCCGCGTTGGTGCGCCAGTTTGAAGCAGTATTATAATGAGTGTACACAAGCTCCACTTGTTGTCGAACGTCCTTCTCCTATCGTGCCGAACCTCCTCCTCGTAACGAGCTCCACGTTGGCGCGCCAGTTTGAAACAGTATTTTAATGATGGCGAACAACGAGCTCTACGTTGCGGCGCCACTTTGATACAAACTTGTGGGTGGCGAACAAGGGTTACCACAGTCGCTGTTTACGGAGATACTGGCGGCAGAATGTTTATTGTTCGATAAACTTTATGTGTTCCTTTCGTATATGTGAACCGACAATTATGAAACACCGAACAAGTTGACCACCCTAATAGGCTGCACGTTTGACTCTTCTTGATAT
>JAUKNK010000147.1:0-127500 GCA_030765055.1 Mantis religiosa | reverse complement strand
TTTAAAATCGGTAACTCTTAAATGTAAAGCAGACACACCATCTTCTACGCAACCGAGGCAGGCACGAAGAGATGTATAGGTTGGTGTATACTTCTGTGATTGTTACGTTATATAAACTGAGATAAGTAACTTTGAATTTAAGGACTACGTGTTACTTCATTAAGTTTTCGTTCGAGTCTTGCTCTGTTATTACTCCGTCGTCTTGTTTTCCTTTACCATATTCCTTTCCTTCTTCTGTCAGCTGAATCACAGTGGAAAGAAATTTAACTTGGGATCAAGGAATCTGTATTCTATATCGTGGTAGACAAGACATTAAGAACAGTGTTGAGATATATGACACGATATAATTGAAACACCTCCTCCCTCCGGGACCTTGGTATTAATATTGCGCAACAAACTTCATAAGACAGGGTCTGTCGGTAATTTGGCGAAGCAAGGTTATTAACTGGCTCTCCAAGTCAGGAAAGGAAATGTAAGTTGCTGAGACGTGAGCTCAAAGTCTTCTGGAATCAAAGAGGAGAGCAAACATGGAACTCCACACCTCACCTAGATATAATAATTTTATGGAGTATCGTCTAACATGGATATTGTTCGGACAAAGATTCATACATGATTTGCCAAACAATTATCCATATTGATTGTTGAGCTCTTCGAAGTTATTTTGAATGAGGCGCACTAAGATGATAGAATTATCTGAAGACATGTTCCGACGAAGCACACTTTAAAGAACCGGTTACTATAAATAGGTTAACTGTACCACTAAACGAGAGAAAATAACTATCTAGCAGTTGAGGAACAGCTGAATCAAGCCTGCGTTTAAATTTGGGTAGTTCTGTCATGTAAGGCAGACCTTGGATATATTTGACAAAAGGTTAGACAAAAATGTTGCCACTAAACAGTATCAAATACCAATGCGACCAATGTGGTACTAATAGATGGTGATGATTTCTAATGCCAATACGTAAGAGCTTCTGTGTAATATCACTAATTCCTCATTGATTTCTGAGAGAAGCTATTCCAAATATATAGAGGGAAGGACGATAATAGATGTAATGGTCGTCCAGGTCTCCATAAATTGAAATTTTGTGTTTTATTTATGCGACCCCTTTCCACCCATTTTCTCGGTGTCCAATTGTATGTTGGATGTGAAATGCTACTCAGTTCTTCTCAGAGGCGTCTATATCACATTTGTGGTTCTTTCACGTGCTAGAGATCTACGGCACTTGACCATTAGCTTTACTTCTTTTCCGAGGGAAGCAATGCTAAATATTGTTACGCTGATTAATTTCATCACGATCTGCTTGGTATGAACCTGCAACCTCGGGGATCAGAAACTTACTAGTTACCTGTCGTCCACGAATCACTTGATAAATGTCGAATATTACCAACATGATTCACTATAGACAAGCTTGTCAGGAAACAGGTTAATAATTTTTGCATGATGTTGGCTACCAAGATATATTACAAGAACAAGAGAATAGGAGGGCAAAAGAGTTACAAGTTCGTACTAATGCTATTATGAATATCTAATCGGAGCAAACAGATCATCGTCATTGGAAATCAACAAAATATCAACAGACAGTTTAGTTTCAAGTCCCAGCAATAATAATCAAGTACTGAGTGACTGCTCACACGAGATTGTAGAAGGAGACAGCAAGAACATTATAGGTAAGTATAACTAGCAATACTTATATGTGACAGAGATAGAGGATAATTGGCACATTTAAATTCACCGTTTGACTCACCTTCATCATAAGAACATTTTTGTTGCTCATAATTGCAACAAACCATTAATGTTTCTCAAGTCCAATTCCCGAAACCATTGCCTCATCTCCTGTCCTTTGCGATGTTGGGTGATGCACCTCGTTACCCGTAGATGGAACTCTGATTGTCCCTCAGATAAAGAAGTGCCTCTTCTCCATCTCCCTGTATAGAGAAGGATTCGATACACAGATGTTGCCGTTGAGATATTCCATTTTTCCCAGAAAGGGTCCCTTCGGATTCCTAGCTCGTTGGCTGGGAGATACTTGGGAGTGACATGAGCAAGATTGCTCGTTTCCTAGGTGAGGCTGTCTTCCTTAGGAGAATTCTTGCCTGCTACGTATTTGTATACCAAAATAAGGCAAACGGTACCACATATATGTATATGTATAAGTCATATTATCAGTAAGTGCAAGAAAAATATGCTTCGTTTCTCTTTGAATTACTACTCACACTGTTTCAATCTACGGAATTATATAGTAACGTTAAAATGACATGTAACCACCAGTAACATAAATTCCAGATCACAAATATACATAGATAGGGTCAATGTGCTCAAGCCACATAATTCGGGGAATGTGAAATTTCAGTGTGGTTTCTTAGCAGAGGAGAAGAGCAGTGATATCACGTCTTAAGTGCTATACGTGAAGTGACTGTGCGGTATTGAGGCAACTAGGCCTTGAGCCCGGTGTATATGGAGTAGGTAAAAGCAAAAGAATGAAAGGGCATCTCTTAGATGGCAGTTATAGTATATTTCCCAATTCACAACACACATTCGTCGCATTAGCGGCAAGGATGATGTCGTAGCTGATGCAATGTTAAGAATTGAAGAAATTGCAATCACTGATTAAGAAACAGTAGCTGAAGATCAAGTTGAAGATCCTGAACTAAAACATCTCTAAAAAGAAGGCAGGTCGTTGCAATTCAAAGTATGTATAGTACACGAATGTACACACTACATTTCGCACCTTTTTTCTGAATTTGAGAGATATCATAATCAAACGTTTGTGTAACTTTTCTATGCAGCATGGCTTATTTGTAAATAATTTTATGGATCTTTTATACAGGTATATTTTTCTGTTTACTGAATTGGACAAAATCTTTGTCTGAATAGCTTCTTTACTCATTTCAGTGCAGTTACAAGGGCAATTCAGAAAACAAACTCCAGTCAGTAGGCTTCGTACTCTGCCATTATTAAATTTCCACATTCACTATGTTACATTAAAACAAGTGAATAAAGACAGCACTTTAAAATGCCAATTTAAAGAAATTCAAACCTACAAAATGGATATATTGGAAATGGTTGATAAAGGAAGACGTGGTTTAAGAAAAATTATGGGTTTTGAAGAAGTCTGTATATGTAATTATGTAGTACGTTTTGGTGTGTGATTTCTCTTGGAGAGGCCTTTTGGTGTGGTATGGCAGGATGGTTAAGGATTGCGTATCGCTGAGCAGGAGTACTCTCTCAGGGTCCAGCGAATATCACCAGCCAATGAAAAGTCCTGCTTCAATTTCCTGTGGATTGTTTATTCCCATGGATCTTACTTGTCGGATCGCTCTGCTTTTCTCGCTTGCTATCACTCTCGTTGCGTCACCTTGTCTCTTTGAGAATATTTAATTCCTCCACGTTTGAAATCTAACTCCACTATTACCGAGCCATCAGATATTAAACACGCCCTTGTCTATTTGTTCTCTATTTCACGATTATCACTTGGTTTACGCTACATTTAATTGGAGGAGTTTATTTCTACGATTTTACCTTATTGGCCATTTCTATTCACCCTGAGCTGTGCAGCAGTCGCGTATCCACCCCCTAAAGTTGTGATACCGCTTGGCGTCATAACGGTACTGCATCCTGCCTATACATATTTTCCTTAAACGTCATTATTGTTTGTGGCTCCGTGCTGCCGAAGAAATTTTGGGTCTCTATTGTCCTATTGTTTACGTATCCGGCCTCGTCTGCCCATTTTAACTTAAGGCAACTTTTCCCTACATTTATTTCACTTACACGTTATTCCTATTGCAATATTTCTTTTTAACTTTATTTTATATATCATATATTCCCAATTGCTTATTATTATTTTATATGGTTTTATCATTCCAGACTCCAAATATACATGGATAGGGTCAATGTGCTCAATCCAAAGACGTCTAACACACATATTAGCAAAAAACAGGGAGAAAATATAATAAATTACGGACGCTTTTGTTGTCATAGTGGAGTTTGTTAATTATTGAACATAGTAATGTGGCAGATGGAGTAACAAAAAAGGCCGAAGATCAGATTTTAAATAAATTACGGACGCTTTTGGTGTCATAGTGGAGTTTGTTATTAATTGAACATAGTAATGTGGCAGATGGAGTAACAAAAAAGGCCGAAGATCAGATTTTAAAAGGCTTTCCAAAGAAAATTGTTGACTTGAATGAACTTTTGGACACAGCACAATTCGGCAGACAAGATCTCACAGAGGTACGTCAGGCTCTGAACATTCCAGTACCAGATCGTGTGGTCGTCAACAGCCATGTCAAAACAGATCAGCCGGCCAGTAGGAAATGGATATACGACAAGTGTGTGGATGCAGTTACAGGCACCAAGGTAATGGCACTTCCCAGTGCCATGCCACAAACATCTGTGCGATTTAGTGAACATTGTCAAATTCCACATCAGGCGACTTGTTGAAGATACTAACCTGCTGAAAATGTGGATCTCTTTCGTGATTTCAAAAGTCGAAGATGGGAACAGCTTCGGCGTCTCAATCCAAGAGGATACGTTGGCAGAAATACAGTCAATAGAATCAGAAACAGCTGCATTTTTGACCAGATATCAAGATACTTTGTATCCAGAGCTTAAGTGGTGTCAAAGGTGGCCAAGTACCCGCACATTGAGGACTATCGAAGAGCAGTGCAGGAGCTAGATTAAAAGGAGTATGTGAGCTCACTGCTAGTGATGTGTGAAGTACGGAACCTTTACTGTACTCTCCATGATATTGTCATAAAAATCTGGAGAAGCCGAAAACGCCACGTACTTCAAATGCTGAAACCCTCTACTAGACACTACCACAACTTTTAACATGGATGGGAAAGAAACAACAGAACTAGTTACCAATGCAAGAAGAGAGCAAGAGAAAATGCAGCAAAGCATGAACATTTATAACAAGGTTCGACAAACATTTGTTTATTAAATGTATACATAAGTTGAGCTGATAAAGATTAAAGTGATGTTCCCATGTTTGGGATACATGCAA
Source organism: Mantis religiosa (assembly GCA_030765055.1). Taxonomy (NCBI): domain Eukaryota; kingdom Metazoa; phylum Arthropoda; class Insecta; order Mantodea; family Mantidae; genus Mantis; species Mantis religiosa. Next base: position 122,494 of record JAUKNK010000147.1, on the reverse strand, counting down.
TATTTAATTGCTGAAACGTGTGATAAGTGCTGTTCTGTCATTTATTCTAGTATTCCTTTTTTCTATCCGAACTGCAACCCTATGGGAACTTAGTAAAAGTGATGAAGAAGAGAAAATAACAAGTTCATTTAAAATTAAAAGAAAAGAACAATAAAGAAATAAAAAGAAAAGAAAAAGGCCACATAAGTCGGAGGATGTGAAATTTTAGTGTGGTTTCTTAGCAGAGGACAAGCGCGGTGTCATCACGTCTTCAGTGCTATATGTGAAGTAACTTTGGGGCATTGCCGCAACTAGGTCATTGAGCCCGGTGTATATGGAGTACTACGTCTTTCTCTGCTCATTTACAAACTACTCTTACAAACGTTTATCCTTTACTACATGTTAAACCTGATATACATTTGCAGCAATTATCTTATTGCCCATTTTCTTACGGGTGCAAGGAATGTGGGAAAACAATTAAGTCATAAGTGGTGGCCAAGGTTTTGAATCAAACACCTACATGATGGCTCTATTTGTATGGCCAAGGGATACAACACTGAATGTCCTCCTAATAAATATTAGAAAATTCAAACAAATAAAAAGAAATTTATGGATAACTATAGATTTTATAACAAAGTATATTTAGAGTGTATTTTAACTAGATCTACATTTTCACGCAGTAAGATTTTGTCTAGCTCATATTGTTTGCTAGCTATGCAGAAGTCATAAGAAAGCGACATAAGGCTTCTGGCGGCATTCCCAGAAATTTTATGATATGTATTTTCCTTGCCAGAAAATTTGGTATTTAACGAATGTTTTCTTCCGAGTTGATCTGTTCAATCACTGATACAAAAATGATGATGTTGGCGATCACAGAAGTCGGCGAGCAATGAGGTTTCTCTCAGGGTATGCGTGGATGTGTGTGAGAAGGAAATTTTACAACACTGGAATGCCCGTTTCCAAATTATTTATTCACTGCTTCTTATTTCAAACCTCGAAATGGAAGCTGCCGACCGAGGGTTACCAATCACGGTTTGTAGTGACTGAATGCTAATTATATTTCTCGATAAATTTTGATGACCTGACAAATATTCAAGACCGAACAAGTTGACCGCTCTAAAAAGGCTTCACGTCTGACTCTACCCTTTATATCGGCTACACGCCGGATAATGTTTATACTGGTTTCATAGCCGTGACCCGGCTCCATCGGCGACAAGCCGAAGAGTCTCCTTTACCACAACTGCGTGTGTGTATTTATATATAACTTTCACTCTCCAAATTCCTTTTTAAACAAAGTCCTTTTGTGGCTGTTTTGGTCGCCATTGTAAACGATCCAAAGAATACCCTATTCATATAAGTCAAGTGACAATTCCTTTAGAAACCTTCTAAGGACACAGCGTCTTTCATGGCTTTGTTACTATACTTTCCCCAACTCACTGACCTTGCCCTGGGTCGTCACAAAGAACCAACATTCCTTCGACGTCTATCATTATTATTTTCTTCTGGCAACCATAATTTCGGTATCAAATGCCCCCATAGATATAATTTTATTATCCCATAATGAAATAATATATATGTCTTGCCCGAATATAACGCAAAATTATTAGACCTTTGTCAGCAACTTCCAATTCGTTTTACAATTTCTTTTCACAACATTAATTTTTTTTTTTTACATGACATTTCCTAAAAATTATTCACATGGTTACATAACAACATTTCATTTAAAATTTACCAACATTCTGCTCTGCAATTTTCAACTTTTAAATATTACTCGGAAAATATTTCAATCTACCTCATCTCCTTTCTTCTCCTTCTGATCTACTTAAAATTTATTCATATTGTTGTTACACTTGAAACAAATCCTAAATATACACTCCCATGTTTAAATCAGTGGTACATTAATAATATTATATTTGTGTACAACATTTCTGAGATCTTCTTCTTGATTCTATATAAATAATCTCTTCAAAAGTCTTTCATTGTTCTGATATTTTTTTTAACTGGTTAATTTTTTTCATACATTTCCGCATACTTCTTTATGATTCTATATAAATATTATTTTCAAAAGTCTTTAAGTGTTCTGATTTTCATTTCTATATATATATTTTCTTTTTCACTTGTTTCGTTTTGAGTTTCACTGCACTGTCACAACACTGTTTACACTTAACCTATACATTTGACACTACACTATTTATACTTAGCCTATACATTTTACAAGTTTGTGTCTTCTCCTTTTACAATTTCTTATTGCAATTTTAAATAATTTAGCCTAAGTTCCTAACATTTACAAGAAAATTAATCATTCCACAACGTACTTCGAAAATCCAAAAGAATTTTGCGGACTTTTCCATGTATAAAGCACATATTTATTCTACATCCCCATGATTTTTCCATATCTAGCTTAGATATCGGACATCGATCTCTTTTCCTATCTTTCTTACACATATTCTGATGGAACTGTGCCCCTTGCCCGAAATATTTTAATATTTCTGTTTCGTTTATCCATGAATTTTGCATGTTTTTCAATGTTTCTTTCGTCGCCGTGATATCTATTGTTACCTCACTAATTTCACTTGTGGTTTTCTCCAAATTCCTCGCCAGTTTTCGATTTTCCCCTTCTGATACTACCAATCTACTCCTAGTTTCTTCTAATTCTTTTCTAGCTATTTGTCTTTCTTTATCTACTTTCTGTACGATTTCCTCCCTCAGTTTTCTGTTTTCGCTATCTGTCCTTTCATTAACTAGATTCAAAATTTCAGTTTCCTTTGTCACCGTGATCTCCACTGCTAACTCATTCATTTCATTTGTGATTTTCTCCAAATTCCTCGTCTGTATTCTATTTTCCCTCTCTGATACTTCTAGTCTACTCTTAGTTTCTCTTAACTCTTCTCTAGCCATTCCTATCTGTATTCTATTTTCCCTCTCTGATACTTCTAGTCTACTCCTACTTTCTCCTAACTCTTCTCTAGCCATTCCTATTTCTTCGTCTAATTTCTGTACTATTTCCTCCCCAAGTTTTCTGTTTTCACTATCTGACCTTTCATTAGTTAGATTCATAACTTCCTTGTCAGCATTCTCTATCTCCTCACTAACATCTTTCCCTAAACTGTCTATTACCTGATCAGCTTCTTCTCTTACGTTCTCTACTTCCGGACTAACCTTCCCGAAATTTTCTAACGACTGTTGTTGATTGTCTAACTTCTTTCCTAGTTCTATTTGTCCTGCCTCTAACTTCTGAAAACCACTTTCTATCTTTCCTTCTATCTTTTTTAAACTTTGATTATTATCCTTCATCTCTTTTATTAAACTTTGATTATTAGCCTTCATCTGTGTTATTAAACTCTGATTATTAGCCTTCATCTCTTTTATTAAACTTTGAGTATTATCATCTACCTTTTTACTTAAACTTTGAACACTTGCGAACACTTTTCTAATTTCCTGTAACATAATCTGTTCCATTTCTACATCATTTGGTACAGTTCTACCACACTCTGCCACTTCAAATACTTCCTGCATACTGCTATTATTATAAACCTCCTGAACTTCCATCGTTTTTACAAATTTTACTTAAAATCTTGTTTTTCACTCCTCAAATAAATTCACCATAGTCTAGTATATAATTTATCACTTTGTACCTTTAATTTTCTACTGGCTCCTGATGTCTCTGATGATGTCGGCCTCCTTTCTTCTTTACAGTCGAACTGTTGACGAATTTCTTGATGGGTCGACCGTTCTCCTGTCGAAACACCTTCACCTGTTGAACCTCGCTGTCGGGTTGAAACTCCTTCTAGGTTGAACCTCCTTCTAGGTTGAATCTGCTTCTCTTGTTGAACCTCGTCGTCGGGTTCAAACTCCTTCTCGTATCGAGCTCCACTTGTCGAACGTCCTTCTCCTATCGTGCCCCGCGTTGGCGCGCCAATTTGAAGCAGACTTGTGGGTGGCGAACAAGGGTTACCACAATTGATCACTGTTCACGGAGACTGACGGCAGAATGTTTATTGTTCGATAAACTTCATTTGTTCCTCTCGTATATATGAACCGACAATTATGAAACACCGAACAAGTTGACCGCTCTAAAAAGGCTTCACGTCTGACTCTACCCTTTATATCGGCTACACGCCGGATAATGTTTATACTGGTTTCATAGCCGTGACCCGGCTCCATCGGCGACAAGCCGAAGAGTCTCCTTTACCACAACTGCGTGTGTGTATTTATATATAACTTTCACTCTCCAAATTCCTTTTTAAACAAAGTCCTTTTGTGGCTGTTTTGGTCGCCATTGTAAACGATCCAAAGAATACCCTATTCATATAAGTCAAGTGACAATTCCTTTAGAAACCTTCTAAGGACACAGCGTCTTTCATGGCTTTATTACTATACTTTCCCCAACTCACTGACCTTGCCCTGGGTCGTCACAAAGAACCAACATTCCTTCGACGTCTATCATTATTATTTTCTTCTGGCAACCATAATTTCGGTATCAACACACACACACACACACACACACACACACACACACACACACACACACACATACCTACACATTCATGAATCTTTTTATAATAATATCATTATGGACATTTAGATACAGCGAAACAAATATTTTTGCTGAAATCTATATAGCAAATTCGAGTGAGACAGAGTTTCTTCTTATAAATATAAATAAGCAGTAGCAAATATACTGTGTCACAATATAATATTGCTTGAAACACACTTTTCATCCTTCCTCTCATATCCGGCTTAAATGATTCTTCTTTAATTAAATAAAATGAGTTTTGCAGACTGGAAGTACTGAATGAAAATTGTACAAGGGAAACGACAAATACAAAAGCACCCTTTAGCTATTTTTGCGTTTTGACGTGTTACTTTGGATGAACTATAAGCCCCAACCTTCTTCCTCATGTAAGTTATTAACCAAACTAAATAACCGTTCCACAACTGTGGATTTTATCTTAATTCTGCATCTGCAGGAAGATCGCTATTTCAGCCCTCACAGGTTTATAAAACCTGCATCGTCTCATATACCTGGATTTCCTCCGAAAAAATTCGTTGAGGTGTAATTTTCATTGAGTTTTCTCTACCATTTCTCTGTCTCTCTCCTTGTATATATTTTCTTCGACAATAGAGGACGGTAAGGAGGGATATTTCTTCTCTTTTGGTTCTTCCACTCCCATTCTAGGTGTTTCTAGCTTCAGCGTTGGGACAGGAGAATTGTTAGTACGCGACTTTGCTAGCATATCCTAACCCGTGTCCCAGTTTTCCTCTTGATTATATTGCATGGTGCAGGTATGACGATAGGCTTTGCTGTCTCGTCCCTTACATCGTGAAGTCTTTCTGGCAGTGAGAAACCCGATGTAAACATTTTGGCATATACTGTCGGAGGGGTTGCAGGTTTATGTACAGTTTCAACAGCTGAGTGGTGATAATTGATGCTAGAAAGATGACTGTCAACAACCGTATGTACAAGAGGACGTGTTTCGTTTTCTGTCTGATTGATAGGTATCTTCACAACCTGATGGTTTTTGCAGAGACGTTTGTTTTATAAAACCATTATAACTCCATCCCCTCCGAATACCCTTGTCTTTACAGTAGGAGGAGCACCTTTTGTGTTAGTGATGCTGTTGATCGTCTTCGATGACGTTCCGTCAGGAATTCCATTGCGCTTGGTTTTAGTTTACTGGTGTTTTTACTCACTTCATCACAATCGCTGCTGACAAGAGAACACATAGGCACTAAAAACTAGTAATTTTGTAATACAAAGGACACAACCAGGCTCAAAGTTCCAATTTGCCAGGTTCACTTTGGAAAGTCAATCTTGTATACTGTACCTTGCGTGTAATTCGAAGGACACGATGGTCGAGGGCTACTAGCCCACCGTTCCTAAAGTGTGCTACTAGGAGGCTGAGTGACGTACTTGCTGGAAGGGTACCACAAGCAGGGCCGGCCTTCACCAGTGGAAGGGTCAACAAGTAGGATACCAGATTGTCTAAACTCACGGAGCCATGAATACCTGCTCCCTCTCACTCTCTCTCCCCCCGGCTGTATACCGATGATTACAGAACGTTTAGTAGCTAAGTAGTGACCAACTCAACCTAGAAAAAATTAAAAGTTTTAATAAGCAACATGCATTATTTTATTGGTTACATATAAAATGCATTAAAATAATACATATTATATATGTATGTACATGTATATTATATATGTATTATTGTATTATACAATTCGGCGCAGCCTTTAAGAGAAGTTTATAATCACTAAAATGATGAGCTTTTAAGCACGTCTATACATGTTATTTGTAATATATTTGACGTATTAAAATAAAATTGTTGTCTTCAATATTTTCAACAACCTTTTAGTTAGAAATAAAAGCTTTATGGGCCGATTGCAAATGTGGAACAAACGATATTCCTACGTCATAAAAAAAATTACAGTAGCCAGGTAATGCAGAGAAAGCTCTCTTTTGACGTATAAAAATGATAAAGAATTTTAATGATGGATCAAAAGACATATACCGCTTCCGGTCGATCTTCAGGGAATGTGTATATCCGCAGGTTGTAAGGTAGCCGGTTGTACGAACCCCCAAAGTGCAGTTACAATCTGTAGCGGTTAGTAACTCTACCATCTGCTATCATTTCACCTTCCCTCCGGCCACACTTCGTATCCTCTTGCCTAACGCTTCCTTCACTGGCCCTTGGAAAATCGTAAGCTTAAAGATCTCCCATATATTGGAAGTTAAATCCTTTGTAATGGTCATAGGGCTACATCTTAACCAACGTTATGGGAGCAAACTTAGTACCATTTTCTTTTCTTCAAATTACAACAGACTGCCTTTTATGGCTTTTTACCTTTCGCCTAGGGACAAAATAAATCTTCATTTGAAAATATATTTCAACCAAAAATAAATACGAAGCCACGCCTAAAATGAAGTGCAATTATAAGCTTATTTTTATTTAGGTAAATAAATAAACTAATATAACTGATTATATGGTTGGGAATTAACCACATGAGGTTAAAAGTATAAATAGGCTACTAAAACCGTCGCACGAGTAGTGTAGTTAACTCTTATTTTAGTGCATTTTACAGTTTGCTACGAACTTGCTCATTCATGATGATTATAGAGGGGTGGGGACTTCAAGTTTATGTAGTACAAATTATTTAATTACCAACAGACAAGAAAAACACAAATATATTAACTCTCGGACATTAAAGGAATAGTTTCCGAAAATGGGTTTGAATTAAAAGGAGATATAAATTATGAAATTTATTGAAAGGAAAGCTATAATGCAAACATTTAGCATCATAAAAACATCGAAAAAGTTTTTACACATATACCTACATGTAATAAAACGGAAATCCGACATCTTCAATTAATTTATCACTTGGTAGGAATAGTTATAAAACTTAAGTATAAAGGTTGTGCACGGCCATAGTTAAGATTGCTAATTTAAATCGAAAAAAAATTATCCTGGTCTACGCATTCCCATTATTTACACTACTCATTCATGCACAAGATTTTCTTCGGAACTCCTATTCTTCTATTTCCGTTGAGGTAGATGTTTACAGAAATAGCCTTATAAAAGGTCTTCTTATAGAAACAATAGGAATAGGAGAATACACTAAGCTAAAGCTTTTTTTAACTTTTCAAATAGGTGCATAGGACGGGGAGATCCTGTGCGATGGCCAACTAGGTCCCCAGTCTAGACGCCATTAGAGTTCTTCCTCTGAGGCACAGTGAGGGATAGACTGTATCAAGAACCGCCAATGACAGTAGAGGATATGCAACATCGTATTGCTGCGGCGTGTGCTTCAATATCTGTAGAAACACTGCAATCTGTGCAACACTCTCTTCTTACCAGATTCAAAAGTTGTATTGACGAAGACAGGTGCATCCTCCTGCCGGATGTAATGCACAAAAATGAAGTTTCTGAGGGCTGTAGACACTAGCAAATGCGTTTAGAAAAGCGGAACTAATGTGTAATCACACATTTTAGCTCTAGAGCCATGTTGCTAGATTTAACATACATGTTCCATTTAAAAAAAATGTAACTTGGCGTTGGAAGTATTACTTGTTTACCTATATGGATTGTGTATACTTACTCATTGTGTGAGTACCTGACTTACGTACATTCCTGGCCAAATGGAATTTTCATATTTTGTTTCATTTCGGAGATATTTGAGATGGCAGAAGTAGGTGGGGCGCTATATATCTTCCAGCAAAATTCTTACCACTAATAAAATTTTTCTTAACTTATATTTATGAATGAAATAAATACGCAATACTTAGCTATTTATTCTCCAATTGTGGGTGAAGTTTAAGTACAAAACAGTAAAATCAGTTAATAAATTTAAAGCTTTCTGATAAATATTATTTTTTATATATTTTGTGGTGCGTAAATATATAAAGGTGGTGGCTTTCCAACGCGCGAACACGCGACGTGTCATTGTCTATGAAAGAAACACGGCAACTCCAGTTTGACTTGGCTAACTTCCAATGACTGCCCTTGAGGTTTATTGTCATTGAAAGGCCAAACGTGCGGGAAATTGTAGATGCACATTCACGAATTCACAAACACAAATTATAGAAAGAAGATATCCAAAGGTTCCCCAATATTTGAAAACTGATGTGGTCAAATATTTATATTCTTATAATGCGTTCAGGAATTAATTTCATGCCTAATCTACGAAAGGTATATCATGCTACATAAACAAACTTCATTCTTGATTAAAAAACGATAAACATTATTTAATAAACTATGGTAAGTGAAATATCTTTCAAGATTTTAGCAAGGGGTGGAATATCTTTCTACTTCGTAATGCTTTTGTTTGTGAAAATAAAAGAATGTGTATGTGTTCCGTAAAATTTGCGTATCTTTAAATTTAGGTAATAACCCAATCCATATTCACTTCAGGATTTTTTCTCAGCTCTTGAAACTTCCATGGACTTATAAAAATATTACAGAACTAAAATTAGGCAAATCGGTTCAGCCTTTCTCAAGTTTTTCTAAGATTGGTCTTTATTTAGCATACAAATACTCATCTCAATATCTAAAGTTTCTTTATTGCTTATTCATTAACCAAGTATCCCTAGTTTACAGAAAGATGCTCCACACTAAGGACAAATAATATGGCGAACAAATGAATATTTTGTTCCATTCAGAATGTAGCACATAAAAAACTTGTAACATTAAGTATGGGCAACACTGATAATGTCACTTTTTGTAAGTTTTCAGTAAAACTTAGCTAAAATTTAGTTTTTTAGTCAACCTTAATATGTGCATAAAGAATTTAATTTTTCCCAGTGTATCTCTTTTTGTTTCTGAATTATTAAAATTTATCGCTTACTTTATGATCGTAAGCCTAGCATAGTGAAACCTTAAAAAGATTGTATTTTTTAATCCCTTGCTTTTACCACATTATAACGATTAAATTTTTCATTCAATTTTATTTTAGCAGCCTTAATTCAAAAGAAAATTTTTAAAATTTATTGCATTAAACTACTAAAATTTAAAAAGCTTATATAACCTTAATAATCAAGGGAAAAAATATTATCAGATATTTAATTGCTTGTGCATTTGAAATCTACATGAGTATTCTCAATTGGATTAAAACTCCCTTTTGGAGTATGAATCTGATGAAAAACATTGTTCTATGAAACTCAAATTCACTGTCTAACAAATTCACATTTTCTGTTTAACTTACGTTAAAATACATCTATATAATTGAATAATGTTGCTTCCATTTTAAAGTGTGTAATCAGAAAGAAGTACATGAACCGAACGTGGCGTAAAAATGTTTGTTGTGCGAGGACACTTGCGAAAGATATCACATATTGAGGTGCAAGAAGAGCACAGAATTACTGGCGGAATACGACGAAAAAGCTTAATACTTGAATAGAAACATACACGAATGTTAGACCTCCTATCATCTATTTTAATCTACATTATATAGAAACACTTGTCTTTAATATAAAAGGGCAAAATATAATTGCGATTTATAGCCCCGGAGTATTTATACGGTCATGGAATACAACTATCAATTTATTAACATATGTATTGAGTTATGTAGAAAATTAAGCTAGCTACAATTAAGCAATGAATATATCGCAAATTTAACTATTTGTAACAAAAGCTTCACTTATCGTAAGAAACTGATGTAAATTTTTCTTTTTAATTGAGATCGATTTCACAAATTGCTTGCATCGTCAGTTATCAATGAATAACAAATTGACGTCATTTTCTTAAGATAAGTGAAGTTTTTGTTACAAATAATTATATTTGTGTAATATGTGTTGAATTTCAATGTAACCTTATTTTACGAATATACATTGTTGATACATTTTATAAATTCTACTAAATCTAAAAACACATTTCTGAAATCTCTGTCGTAGGTAGTATATCAAGTCATCAAGCAAACAAAACATCTGATAATCTGCAATACCTTTAAATGTATTTATTGTTTAATTGATATATACAAATATAATAGTTTGTAACTTAAAACTTCACTTATCTTATGAGAAATGATGAAACTTTTCTTATAAATTGATCAGGTTCGCAATTTCACAAAATCTTAATCTATTTATGACAAAAGTTTCATCATTTATTATAAGATAAGTGAAGTTTTAAGCTACAAATTATTATATTTGTATACATTTGCTTACTTCGCTGTTAATAGCTTCATATTTTGCGTATTTATTGTTTAATCGATGCTTGTAATAACTACATATGAAATAAATATGGATCAAAAAATAAGTGAAGAAACTTTATTCCTGACGTCTTTATATTTGAAGTTTTTGATGCTTGTCTGCAAATTTTGAGTTAGGTTTACTAATGAAGTAATCTTAAACTACAAGCGAAATGTTTCAGGAAGAGGACTTCGTAACATTCATAATTTGTCCACAACATATTCAATTATGTGTTTCAATACACATACTACCAAATTATGTGATGAGTTCTAGATGCTGAAGTGATGTTTCGTGAGGATCGCCATTAATTGGGTTTCATTTTTACATATATATGAAACAATGTCTAACAAAAATCTTAGAAAACAATATAATCACCTTATCTTCTTCTGCTACAGTTGAGATGCCTTGAAATTGCTCTCCTTCAAATTAAACCCATCCATACCTGCAGAAAAAGGTGTAAATTAAGTCACTGTATTTCCTGAACGAACAGGATATTCTCTCAAAAACCGATAGATCACTATACAAAAGGAGTTCGTATAACTAAAAGACAAAACAGAAAAAACATACTCCTTAAACTGCAAATCATTAATTAAACACAAATAAATTAACACAGAAGCTTACATAATCCACACTGAACGCTTTTATATCCGGCAGTTAAAGATTGTTACAGAATTATTAAATGCAAACAATTACATATATACATTAGCTATTATAACTCAACTAAAAGTTCTTTCACTAAGATATCAAATTATTATGAATACGGTTTCATATATGTACTCGAATAACGTTCAATTCTATCCGAAATGTTCCCGGCCTTTCCATCTTTGCAGTTTATTTAATCTTTGCTGTTACTAGACAAGCGCTATCCTTTGTTTTTATTTTTAATATTCGTTTTGTTATTTTATTTACTATATCCAGTATACTTCTTTTACATTGGTTATCTCCTTAAAACTAACAATAGAATTAGTTATAACCTAATAATCACAAATACAATTTTGCACACCCAAATAGAATAGAATTTAGAAATGAAGCCACTTTATAGTTGCCTCTACTACGTTGTTCATCAATTTGTTAACTGCGAGCCGCGTGCCGATACAGAGTTTTGGCTGATTAACATTACACAAATTGATAATTGGCACATCTATTTTTAATTTCAATATGTGTGGTGGCATTCCTGGTAGATCAAGGGACGTAAAATTCTCCGTTGGGGAATTAACTACTTCATCTGCTTCCACAGTGGTGTCAATGAAATTATATAATTTCTTCACTTTGAATGCTCGATTGAGTAAAATTGTTAAGTTGATAGACATCTTTATTCTTCGCGGCAACGACAGCGCGTTCATTGAGCCAGTCGTGATTCCTATAATAAATTTGAATTTACCAACAAATTCTTCTGCACGCCTCGGTAGTGTAGATGGTAGCGTGTCTGCATCACGTTCAAGAGGTCCCAAGTTCGAAACTCGGTCAGGGTGAGTTATCCGGTTAGGGGGTTTTCCATGATTTTCTCTTATCCTGAAGGATAAATGTCGGGTAACTCTAAGCTCCATGAACCCTGGCCTCATTTGAGCTTCATTTCATCCGTTCCATTCATCGTCCGATATGACTTAACGTTAGAGGACGTAAATTAAAGCAACGACAAAAATAAGTTATTATTTCGAGGTTACACAAATTACAAAAATTATGAAAAAATGATATTCGTCTTGTCTCATCTGTTGGCAGCTGTTCAGTAACTGTAGTGAGAATACCTCGGCTGATTGATGGTTTTGAAGCTGCACACGCATATTCGGGCACAACTATAATGTGTGTACGTGTTGCCACAATGTTCAATATTTCAGACAAGCATTTATTTCGTCCGCTGGTGTCGATCGAGAAGTTAAAGGCCATATATGTCTAAAATCTCCCTAGAAATATCAATACATTTCCGAACGGTAGAATGTGTCCACGCAAATATTGTAACGAACGATCCAGAGCTTTAAGGGATTATTAAATACCATTGTGCATTCATCCCAAACCATGATTACATTTCTGTAATGCTTTTCCTATACTAGACGCTTTGGAAATACTGCACGTGAGTCCCGTAGACACGGGGCAGAACTATTGAAAAGTTGTAACAAATAATAATTATAAAAAAGCTAATCTTTGTTCATCTCCCATACAAAACATAACCTCTACTTACATTTTGATGAACGGTGCAGCTCAATCATTGCATGATCACACAAAAGCAACTCGATTAAGGGGAATATTGAAATATGTTTGCGATTATTAATATATTAAAATGAGAGAATTTCTATCAGTAACACTTTATTCTCTTCGTACACCAAGATAACGAAAAAAAAAACAATAACAAAACCTATCTGATTCAAATTTCTCTAGAACAAAAGAATATTGTCGCAAGCATTGTTGCGTCGGGAGCGGCCAGCGAGCACAAAGAGACCGATGATGTACCGCGGAGATAAAATCTTGCCGAAACAGAAAGAAAGAGACAAATGACTGGAAGGTTCGTCTTTCTTCTGGTGGGGTCTTGTTAGAGAGCATTCCACAAATTTCTAGGACTATGAGTAAGCGTTTCCCAGTCATTCAAACAGAATTACAGCAATTACAGCATCGTGAAAAGAATTCTCGTACCCACTTTTATAAATTAATTTCTGAAAAATTTTACGCAAACCACTAAGATTTATTGGTCTGTAGTTTCATTTTAAGTGTTGGAAACAACACCGGAAGTCTCCAAGCAATCGATTTCAATATTCCTTGAGATAGATGTAGAAAAGCGTAAGCATGAGAAAATCACAATGTTTTGATATATATAATCTCAATCTGTGTAGCTTAGCTAATTAAGCGCTGGCCTTACAAATTTAAGTTGTAACTTGAACAGAGTCCCAGAGTGGTGATTTTAAGATTGCGTAAAACTACAGCTTCGTGTCAGTAGATTTACAGACATTTAAAGGAAATCTTACGTAGTAAATTCCCGCTTACCAGCGGTACTAATTGTGATATGATTATTAAAAACTGACACTTTCAATAATTTAATTAATAATCCCTCACACAAGTATTACTATAAGTTCAAGAAATAAGCCTTTACACCAGCATAAAATTATCACGCTATTTCATTGAATCTTGCTAAGCTTAATACACCGAACAGAATTTTGAAATCCAGTCATTTAGTTTGCAAAGCTGTACCCATAATTTTCAAATAAATAATATTCTTATCAAGATAAATTGCATTAAACAGGCTTGTTTAACGATTCAGACATGTTTTAAGCTGAATCTCAATGTAAAGTCGTTTTATGTGAGGAAGAAAGTTTTCACATTAGGCGAAATTTTGCTTTACTTTGGAAAACTGAAGCATCCAATTTCTCTTCATTCGGCTCTTCTCAACTTACTAATTTGTGTTCAGCATAATGTTGTTGCAGAGGCTGATTTTTACAAGGTTTTTGAAATAGGATATTATAGTATTAATACAAACATGAATGATTAAACTCACCTGTTTCACACAAAGCTGACAAAAATTACTTTCCCATCTGTGTTGAACAATGGATCACAATTTATCCACTGTTCAAGAAGTACGCTTCCGTTGCTTCTCTCTTTTGACAAATTTGCGTAGGAAACTGATCCATGATGATGATGATGATGATGATGACGATAGTGATGACGATGATGATGACGACGACGATGATGATGACGACGACGACGATGATGATGATGATAATGATGATATGTGTATAAGGGCGCCCAACTGCAGCGGTTATCAGCGCCGTTTAAAAAAATTTGTCATGGCAAAAGCCAGATATAAATAATATACAGGTGTAAATTAAGTTACAGAAAATACATGTTCAGAAAAAAGGTAAATATAAATCGAAACTGCAAAAATTCCCGTCGCTAAATTCTAAAGTCTAACCTAGAAAAGAACCTAAAATCCTGCACTACTTTGTTGTCATCCGCTAGCATTTCTGCAAAGCTGGCCGACAGCTGCAGAGGCCTCCGAAGTTGTGCTAGGCAACAACACTTAAGCAGCACGTGTCGGACAGGTAACCCTTCCGTGCAAAATGAACAGACTGGAGCAGGCACCATTCTAAACAGAAAACTATGCGCAAAAAAGCAGTGCCCAATGTGCAACCTAGCCAAGCTCACCTCCTCACGACGAGATGAACGACAGGAGGTAACCCAGGGTATAGCCAGACTAAAAGTTCAATGCCATAGCCGGGATTCCAAACATGGATCTCCCAATCTCCATGCGGTTGCTCTAAACCATTAAGCTACTCTGGCCAACGTGTTGACATGACATTATATTCTCCAACTGATTCGTATGTTTTCCGGTAGACCACTAGGGGTTCTCATATGTTATGAGAGATGCACTTTTTGTGGCGACTTACTATGCTCTAAGTACATAAGTCCCAGACTTCCCTCCAAGTCCCAATCATCTAGTGGTTTAGAGCAACCGCACGGAGAGCGGGAGATCCATGGTTCAAATGCCGGCTATGGCACTGAATTTTTATTCTGACTCTACTCAATCAAACCTTAGCCTACACAGGGATAGTGTGAAAGAAATTGTTATTTCCTGTAAATAACAACTTTGGAATTCCAAAGAGCTCTCTGATCACCTACTCTGGCACATTTAAAAATGTCTGTAAAATTAATTATTATCCTGAGTAGGCGCTGATGACCGCACTGTGTGAGCGCCCTAAAGCACAATCATCGTTGTCCTGAGTAATGATCACCAAATTTGCAATATGCAATCATACGTTTAATTCTTAACAACATATCTATAAATGAGAAGTTTTTGAAAGCTTTCGTGCAATTTGTATCTATGAGTACCTTAAAGAATGCCCAGCAATTAACCACCTCGGTGGTAAAAGAGTTTAAGTCATAAAACCTTAGTCCAGTAACTGGTCAATTCACGATGGTGTTATCCTCCTGATGGAGTAGTCTTGATATGTAAGCCAGATATTGCAGGAAGACTACGACGTAACTACGACCAACCGTTTACCACATACTGAATATGTATTTCAAGCTGAATACTAACAATCTATAAATGTATTCTACCCGTTAAAGAGACGTTAAATAGGGGAAATGTATTAATGTTGCTTCATTTGTTGACAATTGCGAACAAAAATTTAATAGAAATAGAAATAATACAATGATGTTACCTTCTGATCATTCACAGTGGGCAGGCTCACACTCCCGTTGCTTTTAAATTGTACCACTTGAGATACAAGCACTTGCCTAAGACTTTGGTATTGTTTGTACCTATAATAGTAGGTGGTAATCACTTGTTTCTGACTAACGCCTCTACTTATATATGACTTAAGAATTTAGGAAATTACAGTTATTGACCACTTGCCCTAGCCTTTGCTATTGTTTGTTATCGCAGGTGATATTCACATGTTTCTGACTTCCTTTTATATTTATATATGCCTTAATGAATTTGGAATTTATCGGTTATTGATCACTTGCGCAAGACATCGGTACAGTTTGCGATTGCAGTCGATATGCTCTTGTTTCTGACTAACTCTTATATTTATATATGCCTTAAAGCATTTGGGAAATTGAGGTTATTGATAACTTGCCCAATACTTTGGTATTGTATTTAATTGCAGATGATATTCCCTTGTTTCTGACTCCCTTTTATATTTATATATGCCTTAATGATTTTGGCATTTAGCAGTTATTGATCACTTACCTAAGATTTGATACTATTTGCAATTACAACCGATATTCTCTTATTTCTGACTACCTCTTATATTTATATATGTGTTTAAGAACTCGGGAAATTGCGGTTATGGATCACATTCCCAAGAATTTGGTATTGTTTGTAATTGCAGGTGATATTCACTTGTTTCTGATTAACGCTTCCACTTATATATGCCTTAAATGATTTAGGAAATTGCAGTTATTGATTTCTTGCCCAAGACTTGGGTATTGTTTGCACTTCAAGGTGATGTTCGCTTGTTTCTGTCTATCGCTTATATTTATATATGCCTTAAAGAATTTGGGAAATTGCAGTTATTGATCACTTGCCCAAGAATTTGGTATTGTTTGTAATTGCAAGGTGATATTCACTTGTTTCTGACTCCCTTTTATATCTCCATATGACTTAATGAATTTGGGATTTATCGGTTATTGATCTCTTGCCCAAGACTTTGTTACTGTTTGCAATTGCGGCCGATATTCTTTTGATTCAGACTACACCTTTTATTTATATATGCTTTAAAGTATTTCGGAAATTGAGGTTATTGATAATTAGCCCAAGAGTTTGGTATTGTTTCTACTTCCCTGTGATATTCACTTCTTTCCGACAGCCGTTTATATTTATATATGTCTTAAAGAGTTTGGGAAATTACGGTCATTAATCACTTGCCCAAGGCTTTGTTATTGTTTGTATTTGAAGGTGGAAATCACTTATTTCTGACTAACGCTGCTACTTATATATGCCTTAAAGAATTTGGGAAATTGCAGTTATTGATTACATGCCCTAGACTTTGGTATTGTTTGTAATTCCAGCCGAAACTCACTTGTTTCAGAACACCATTTATATTTATATATGCCTTAAAGAATTTGGGAAATAGCTATAATTGATCACTTGCCCAAGACTTTGGTATTGTTTGTACTTCCAGGTGATATTCAGTTGTTTTTTGACTACGCTTATATTTATATATGCCTTAAAGTGTTTGGAAAATTGCTGTTATTGATCACTTGCCCAAGACTTACGTATTATTTGTAATTGCAGCTGATATTCACTAGTTTCTGACTGCCTTTTAGATTTAAATATGCCTTAAGGTATTTGGGATTTAGCGGTTATTGATCTCCTACCCAAGACTTCGGTACTGGTTTAATTGCATTCAATATTCTCTTGTTTCTGGCTACCGCTTATATTTATCTATACCTTAAAGGCTTTGGGAAATAGCGTTTATTGATCTCTTGCCCAGAACTTTGTTATTGTTTGCAATTGAAGGTGATGTTCATTTGTTTCTGGTTAACGCCTATATTTTAAGTGCCTTGAAGAATTTGGAAATTGGAGGTTAATTATAACTATCCCAAGACTTTGGTATTGTTTGTACTTCCAGGTGATATTCACTTGTTTCTGACTACAGCTTTTATTTATATATGCCTTAAAGTATTTGCGAAATTGCCGTTATTAATCACTTGCCCATGACTTTGCTATGGTTTGTAATTGCAGGTGATATTAACTTGTTTATGTGTTACGCTTCTACTTATATATGCCTTAAAGAATTTCGGAAATTGCAGTTATTTATCACTTGTCCTAGACTTTGGTATTGTTTGTAATTCCAGCCGATATGCCTTTGTTTCTTACTACCTCTTATATTTATATATGCCTTAAAGAAATTGGGAAATTGAGGTTACTGATAACTTGCGCAAGACTTTAGTATTGTTTGTACTTCCAGGTGATATTCACTAGTTTCTGACTGCCGCTTATATTTGTATATGCCTTAAAGTGTTTGTGAAATTGCTGTTATTAATCACTGTCGTAACTGGTCACATAAAGGGCAAGGTATAGCGAGTATGGACGTATATGTTACCAAATAATAGAAAAATAGAAGACGTTCCTTTACATCACCTTAATAACAAGCTCAACAACTACTTCATTAACGAAGCAGAGCAATTAGTTATCTTAAAAGATATAGCACAACTTCAAAGAATTCAAAGAATGGTCCCTCATGAAAACAAAAGCTTCAACTCGCACAGATAGCCAAGTAAAACTGTATTTATCAGAAATCATAAAAAGCACGACATCCTTATAGGACAAATGAGAGAAAACATAACTGAGCTCCAAAACCAAGAATGCACAGTACCTGCTTCGTGGGTCAAGGCGGAAGCTGGTGATGTGGAAAATGAATCCGCAGAGAGACTAGCCAAACAAACAGCTGCCAGTAAAGATTTACCAGAGATATATTGCACCATACTAACTAGCACAATGAGAAAAATACTAACGGAGACTAGTATGCATCTATGGGAAGTTGAATGGCAAACAACTAAAAATGGACGCAACACAAAAACATTCTTCAAAACAATACCGGACAGATTGAAGACCAAGCTCCAATATAGCCATAATTTAACAGCAATGCTTACAGGACATGGAAAATGGGGGGATTACTTACAACGATTTCAGATTGTGGAAGACTGTACACATGTCTGCAGAAAGTGTGCACAAACAGTTCAACATATTTTGTGGGACTTGGTAAGACAGAAAACTAAGACGGAAACCCTTAAGAAAGTAGGGAGTGTCAAGGGTCGATGGCCAATTGAGGACTGTGAACTTATAGGAATATTAAAAAAACAATTCCTTAAATTTTTTAATAATAATTATACACTTTCACATTTTACAACCAAACAAATAATTGAATGTAAACCGGAGAACATTGTGAAATTATGTGTTAACACAGTATTATTTGGAAATCTAAAATGTAAGATAAGTGAACGCCATTGCATATAGTATTACATAATAATGTAATGCAGCATGCGGCAATAAATAAAAAGAAAACATCCATACAATATTATTGTGGGATAATTTACAAACGTTAACTAATAACTTTGGCAGTAGTTGATTCCGGTCACTCCACCATCTCTTTAAGGAAGGAAACTAGTCGTCAAAAGTTTCCATATTCCAAGTAATTTAAAACAAGATTTACAGAGAAATCTAGCGTGTGTTTGTTTCACAGGAAGATGAATCACATGAACTGTCTCAAAACTGTACTTTTGAACTACCTCTTACTGAACTGCAATAAGTTTCAAATTAGCACCACATAAACGAGATATTATTATTATTCCTTTCGAAACAGTAACCGTTGCTCTGTTTACCTCAATGAAGTGCTAATTGATTGCAGCTGACCACTTAAGATATCTCATTGGAAAACTCAATAGCTAAAGACAATACACAAACATGGCCGTGCCATGAGTGAGTGGTTAGACCGCTTGGCTCTCACCTAGGCGGCTCGGGTTCGATCTCAGGCGACCGCAACGTGGGATTCGTGGTGGACAACATAGCGCTGGAGTAGGTTTCCTCCGGGTCCGCCGGATTCCCCCATCATCATTCCACCAATTACTGCATTAATCATTCATTTCAGACTTTGGGTCGGCCCCTCAACACTGATTTCATCTCTTAGATCAGATGCTTCAGCTCCCTCGCTCTGAGGGAAACCAAGCGCCTCCTAACGCCAGCATTGGCGAGAATGGGAGAAGAAATTCAAATATAATGAGGAAGCCTTACCCGTTCTGAATACTGACACAATTATAGAACTTCTGATTTTGCTAAGTGTCAAACTATAATAAATATGGCAAGTCATGTTTCAATATTGAGTGCCTTATTTTGTAAATCAGTCAACTTTTATAAATATATTATAATGATTGAGAAGAAGATTTACTTACAGTACTTTACAATAAATTGTTTACTAACATAAATTTCTGTTCAACATTATAAAGCTTTGTAATTCTGGTAAGTTGATGTAGTTCTCGCGCTTTTCATATATCAGTCTCCTCTCTGTGCTGACAACCACAATTAATGAACACTGTTTATCGTAGCTTTCATCTCATTGCTACCAATCACAAAAATGTGCATTCTTTAAAATATCTATATGAAACAAATAAAGTCTTCATATCCATATGTTTACAATCATATATGTTTACAACTATGTACTTATGTAAACAACACTTGTTTTTAAACAGTCCCTTCTGTCATAAATGTTTAAGACATCACAATATTCTTGTAATTTAAAAATAAATCTTAGTAAAAACTATTACAAGTATATGATACATTGTATAGAAAATGAGTAGTTGTCAAACATTTTTAGGAGTACTCACTCAGATGAGATGTTCTTCATTTCTCCAGAAGCGCTTTTCGATCAGGTTTTGATCATCTTCAGTGTGTGTTGACCAGCTACTGAGGTGATGAAGAGCCGAACCTTCCAAGAAACTTCTGCTCCTGTGACTGTCATTTGGTTATCTCTTGATTTGTGCTGCCAACTTCTGGGACTGGAACTTTGTGGCCGGACACAGATGGCTGAAGGTTATCTGTGGTGTTGACTGGTTGTAACTGTATTTCTTCTGGATGTGGGTTAATTGAACTGTCGACCTGTGGTGGCGGATGAAATTCCATTTTTTCTTTTTCCCCCTCGTTCTCTGGATCAATATTTAAGTTACTGGTTGATTGTGAGAGATGTGCTTCCTCACTCATATGTTCCTGAAGTAAACTAGATTGGTTGACATATGGGTTAATTCCAACTGGGTCTAAGTTCTTTAAGTTTGTTTCAGCAACATCAATGTTGGGTTTTTTAACTTTTTTAATAAGTTGTAAAACACTATTTAATGGTGGTATCTCAAAATTCAAAAGGTTTTTTGTTTCACTATTTAGGATATAAATTTTTTCCCAAATATCTAATTCATTAATTGTTTGTACATGTTTCAATAGTTGTATACTTTGGCCAATTTCATGGTTGTGTTTCCAAAAAATGGTTGGCAACTGCAGACTTTTCTATTTGTTTAAGTTTTATATTCCTCAGGTGTTCCGTTTGACGGGTTTTTAAATTTCTCTTAGTTCTTCCAATATAATATGCTTCACAATTTTCACATGGTATTTTATATATTCCAGATAATTTCAATTTATCAATAGTGTTGCTTAAAGGTTTTTTGAGCAGATTCTTAAGGTTGAAATTATTCTTTGGGGCCAATTTTATATTATAATTATGGAAAATTCTTTTAAATTTGTTGAATGCCCAAGGATGATAGGTGAACTTCTTGTAGATAACAGTATTTTCTGGTTTCTTTAAAGTAGTAAATGAACTTATGTGGTTTTTGTATATATGTTCATTAATTATTTTAAATATAGTTGATTCTTTAAAGCCATTGATCTTTGCAACATAAAGATGTGTTGGAATTCTAGTTGATATTCATGTTCAAGCATAGGTACATTTATAAGTCTGTGGATTAAACAATGGAATACTGCAAGTTGATGTGATGTAGGATTATAGTTATTAGCTTTGATGTAATTATCCACATGTGTATTTTTCCTATGAATACCAAAATTCAATTTATTATGGTACTTGGAAATTTTTAAATCCAAAAAAGGTAAAAGTCCTTGATCTTCTATTTCCATGGTAAATTTGATGGATTCATCTTGACTGTTGAGAATTTCTAAGGCTTCATTAATTTTATCTTTAGGTATAATGGAGAAGATATCATCAACATACCTGTACCATACTTTAAATATATCTGAGTGAGTAGATGTTACTTGAATTTCTAAGTTGCTCATATATAAGTCAGCTAAGAATGGCGATAATGGGTTACCCATAGCTAAACCATGTGTTTGAGTGTATAATCTTCCATTAAATGTGAAGGTATTCTGGTCAATACAACTGGTAGTACAAGTTAGTAGATCATGAATCTCAGCTTCATTAATATTAATTGAAGTAAGCCATTCTTGTAATAATGGAGAAATCTTCCCAGTTGGGACGTTTGTGAACAACGAAGTGACATCAAAAGATACTAATATGTCACTATCATTGATAGTAATGTTTTTAATATATTCAATAAGTTCAAGAGAATTCTTAATGCTTCTACTTTCAAATTTTTTTAAAGATGAAAACTTTTTTGAAACCCATTTTGCCAATAAGTAACATGGCGAACCTATATTGTTGATAATAGGTCGCATACTGTTATCTTTTTTGTGTGTTTTTGGAAGACAGTAAATCCGTGGTAGTGTTGGATTACCGACTTTTAATCTTTTTTTAAGAGCTAAATCAAAACAATTAGCTTCATTAATAACTTTGTTAATCATTCTTATGTTGGCTTGTAATGGGTTTTTTCCTGTTTCTGAGTAATCAGACTTTTTAAGAAGTTGCATGACTCTATCTTCATAATCATTTTTGTTGAGTAAAACAATTTGATTTCCTTTATCTGCTTTTACAAATGTATTGGATTTGTTATTTAAGTGTTTGATAATCTTCAGTGCTGGAAAAGTGTATTTACCATGTTTTAATTTTTGAAGAACTTTAGTACATTGAGATCTAACATTATCTCTTTCTTGCACAGGAACAGTTTTAATACTTAATTCAATATCTGCTACAAATTCTTTAATATCTTCATAGAAGGCAACACAGGTTTTCAATCCTTTATTTAACAAATTTAATTCTTCATTGCTGAGAGGTTGATCAGATAAATTAATTACTGCTTTATTGTTATTCTTGATTTTTGGAATATAAGATGGCTGACCTTTTAATATGAACAACTTATGTTTTAAACGTGTATGTTTAATTTTCATCATTTTATTTAAATGAGCATAGAGTAGATTTTC
Source organism: Mantis religiosa (assembly GCA_030765055.1). Taxonomy (NCBI): domain Eukaryota; kingdom Metazoa; phylum Arthropoda; class Insecta; order Mantodea; family Mantidae; genus Mantis; species Mantis religiosa. The sequence continues at coordinate 99,533 of JAUKNK010000147.1, read as the reverse complement.
AAAATTATTCCAAAGTACAGGTCCCAAAATCTGAGTTAATTCCATGTGAAGTTGATAAAGTTGCATGTTAATTTGATTAAGTTTTTTGTAATGTAGAAATTTTTCTGTTTTAATTACCATTTTTTCCGCCATTTTTTGTTGGGTACAGCTCTTCCTGTTTTTTATATATTTTCTTACAAAAACTGGAGTGACGTTATTAATTAAACATAGGTTGAGAAAGTGAATATCTGCTAAAGTATATCTCTTCTTAATTTTTAAGGTTTCATAAAATTTCAACTTTCTTTTGTAGAAATGATGTTGAGAGTTAAAATTTGTAGTCTCCATGTTCTAATAGTTGTAAAAAGTATGGTAACAGAATTACTTGTAAGCCATCTAGCTTATATATTTTTTAAAGAAGACATGTCAAGTTATTAAAAGTGAGATATTTCTTGTATAGAAAATGAGTAGTTGTCAAACATTTTTAGGAGTACTCACTCAGATGAGATGTTCTTCATTTCTCCAGAAGCGCTTTTCGATCAGGTTTTGATCATCTTCAGTGTGTGTTGACCAGCTACTGAGGTGATGAAGAGCCGAACCTTCCAAGAAACTTCTGCTCCTGTGACTGTCATTTGGTTATCTCTTGATTTGTGCTGCCAACTTCTGGGACTGGAACTTTGTGGCCGGACACAGATGGCTGAAGGTTATCTGTGGTGTTGACTGGTTGTAACTGTATTTCTTCTGGATGTGGGTTAATTGAACTGTCGACCTGTGGTGGCGGATGAAATTCCATTTTTTCTTTTTCCCCCTCGTTCTCTGGATCAATATTTAAGTTACTGGTTGATTGTGAGAGATGTGCTTCCTCACTCATATGTTCCTGAAGTAAACTAGATTGGTTGACATATGGGTTAATTCCAACTGGGTCTAAGTTCTTTAAGTTTGTTTCAGCAACATCAATGTTGGGTTTTTTAACTTTTTTAATAAGTTGTAAAACACTATTTAATGGTGGTATCTCAAAATTCAAAAGGTTTTTTGTTTCACTATTTAGGATATAAATTTTTTCCCAAATATCTAATTCATTAATTGTTTGTACATGTTTCAATAGTTGTATACTTTGGCCAATTTCATGGTTGTGTTTCCAAAAATGGTTGGCAACTGCAGACTTTTCTATTTGTTTAAGTTTTATATTCCTCAGGTGTTCCGTTTGACGGGTTTTTAAATTTCTCTTAGTTCTTCCAATATAATATGCTTCACAATTTTCACATGGTATTTTATATATTCCAGATAATTTCAATTTATCAATAGTGTTGCTTAAAGGTTTTTTGAGCAGATTCTTAAGGTTGAAATTATTCTTTGGGGCCAATTTTATATTATAATTATGGAAAATTCTTTTAAATTTGTTGAATGCCCAAGGATGATAGGTGAACTTCTTGTAGATAACAGTATTTTCTGGTTTCTTTAAAGTAGTAAATGAACTTATGTGGTTTTTGTATATATGTTCATTAATTATTTTAAATATAGTTGATTCTTTAAAGCCATTGATCTTTGCAACATGTAAGATGTGTTGGAATTCTAGTTGATATTCATGTTCAAGCATAGGTACATTTATAAGTCTGTGGATTAAACAATGGAATACTGCAAGTTGATGTGATGTAGGATTATAGTTATTAGCTTTGATGTAATTATCCACATGTGTATTTTTCCTATGAATACCAAAATTCAATTTATTATGGTACTTGGAAATTTTTAAATCCAAAAAAGGTAAAAGTCCTTGATCTTCTATTTCCATGGTAAATTTGATGGATTCATCTTGACTGTTGAGAATTTCTAAGGCTTCATTAATTTTATCTTTAGGTATAATGGAGAAGATATCATCAACATACCTGTACCATACTTTAAATATATCTGAGTGAGTAGATGTTACTTGAATTTCTAAGTTGCTCATATATAAGTCAGCTAAGAATGGCGATAATGGGTTACCCATAGCTAAACCATGTGTTTGAGTGTATAATCTTCCATTAAATGTGAAGGTATTCTGGTCAATACAACTGGTAGTACAAGTTAGTAGATCATGAATCTCAGCTTCATTAATATTAATTGAAGTAAGCCATTCTTGTAATAATGGAGAAATCTTCCCAGTTGGGACGTTTGTGAACAACGAAGTGACATCAAAAGATACTAATATGTCACTATCATTGATAGTAATGTTTTTAATATATTCAATAAGTTCAAGAGAATTCTTAATGCTTCTACTTTCAAATTTTTTTAAAGATGAAAACTTTTTTGAAACCCATTTTGCCAATAAGTAACATGGCGAACCTATATTGTTGATAATAGGTCGCATACTGTTATCTTTTTTGTGTGTTTTTGGAAGACAGTAAATCCGTGGTAGTGTTGGATTACTGACTTTTAATCTTTCTTTAAGAGCTAAATCAAAACAATTAGCTTCATTAATAACTTTGTTAATCATTCTTATGTTGGCTTGTAATGGGTTTTTTCCTGTTTCTGAGTAATCAGACTTTTTAAGAAGTTGCATGACTCTATCTTCATAATCATTTTTGTTGAGTATAACAATTTGATTTCCTTTATCTGCTTTTACAAATGTAATGGATTTGTTATTTAAGTGTTTGATAATCTTCAGTGCTGGAAAAGTGTATTTACCATGTTTTAATTTTTGAAGAACTTTAGTACATTGAGATCTAACATTATCTCTTTCTTGCACAGGAACAGTTTTAATACTTAATTCAATATCTGCTACAAATTCTTTAATATCTTCAGAGAAGGCAACACAGGTTTTCAATCCTTTATTTAACAAATTTAATTCTTCATTGCTGAGAGGTTGATCAGATAAATTAATTACTGCTTTATTGTTATTCTTGATTTTTGGAATATAAGATGGCTGACCTTTTAATATGAACAACTTATGTTTTAAACGTGTATGTTTAATTTTCATCATTTTATTTAAATGAGCATAGAGTAGATTTTCAAAATTATTCCAAAGTACAGGTCCCAAAATCTGAGTTAATTCCATGTGAAGTTGATAAAGTTGCATGTTAATTTGATTAAGTTTTTTGTAATGTAGAAATTTTTCTGTTTTAATTACCATTTTTTCCGCCATTTTTTGTTGGGTACAGCTCTTCCTGTTTTTTATATATTTTCTTACAAAAACTGGAGTGACGTTATTAATTAAACATAGGTTGAGAAAGTGAATATCTGCTAAAGTATATCTCTTCTTAATTTGTAAGGTTTCATAAAATTTCAACTTTCTTTTGTAGAAATGATGTTGAGAGTTAAAATTTGTGGTCTCCATGTTCTAATAGTTGTAAAAAGTATGGTAACAGAATTACTTGTAAGCCATCTAGCTTATATATTTTTTAAAGAAGACATGTCAAGTTATTAAAAGTGAGATATTTCTTGTATAGAAAATGAGTAGTTGTCAAACATTTTTAGGAGTACTCACTCAGATGAGATGTTCTTCATTTCTCCAGAAGCGCTTTTCGATCAGGTTTTGATCATCTTCAGTGTGTGTTGACCAGCTACTGAGGTGATGAAGAGCCGAACCTTCCAAGAAACTTCTGCTCCTGTGACTGTCATTTGGTTATCTCTTGATTTGTGCTGCCAACTTCTGGGACTGGAACTTTGTGGCCGGACACAGATGGCTGAAGGTTATCTGTGGTGTTGACTGGTTGTAACTATATTTCTTCTGGATGTGGGTTAATTGAACTGTCGACCTGTGGTGGCGGATGAAATTCCATTTTTTCTTTTTCCCCCTCGTTCTCTGGATCAATATTTAAGTTACTGGTTGATTGTGAGAGATGTGCTTCCTCACTCATATGTTCCTGAAGTAAACTAGATTGGTTGACATATGGGTTAATTCCAACTGGGTCTAAGTTCTTTAAGTTTGTTTCAGCAACATCAATGTTGGGTTTTTTAACTTTTTTAATAAGTTGTAAAACACTATTTAATGGTGGTATCTCAAAATTCAAAAGGTTTTTTGTTTCACTATTTAGGATATAAATTTTTTCCCAAATATCTAATTCATTAATTGTTTGTACATGTTTCAATAGTTGTATACTTTGGCCAATTTCATGGTTGTGTTTCCAAAAATGGTTGGCAACTGCAGACTTTTCTATTTGTTTAAGTTTTATATTCCTCAGGTGTTCCGTTTGACGGGTTTTTAAATTTCTCTTAGTGCTTCCAATATAATATGCTTCACAATTTTCACATGGTATTTTATATATTCCAGATAATTTCAATTTATCAATAGTGTTGCTTAAAGGTTTTTTGAGCAGATTCTTAAGGTTGAAATTATTCTTTGGGGCCAATTTTATATTATAATTATGGAAAATTCTTTTAAATTTGTTGAATGCCCAAGGATGATAGGTGAACTTCTTGTAGATAACAGTATTTTCTGGTTTCTTTAAAGTAGTAAATGAACTTATGTGGTTTTTGTATATATGTTCATTAATTATTTTAAATATAGTTGATTCTTTAAAGCCATTGATCTTTGCAACATGTAAGATGTGTTGGAATTCTAGTTGATATTCATGTTCAAGCATAGGTACATTTATAAGTCTGTGGATTAAACAATGGAATACTGCAAGTTGATGTGATGTAGGATTATAGTTATTAGCTTTGATGTAATTATCCACATGTGTATTTTTCCTATGAATACCAAAATTCAATTTATTATGGTACTTGGAAATTTTTAAATCCAAAAAAGGTAAAAGTCCTTGATCTTCTATTTCCATGGTAAATTTGATGGATTCATCTTGACTGTTGAGAATTTCTAAGGCTTCATTAATTTTATCTTTAGGTATAATGGAGAAGATATCATCAACATACCTGTACCATACTTTAAATATATCTGAGTGAGTAGATGTTACTTGAATTTCTAAGTTGCTCATATATAAGTCAGCTAAGAATGGCGATAATGGGTTACCCATAGCTAAACCATGTGTTTGAGTGTATAATCTTCCATTAAATGTGAAGGTATTCTGGTCAATACAACTGGTAGTACAAGATAGTAGATCATGAATCTCAGCTTCATTAATATTAATTGAAGTAAGCCATTCTTGTAATAATGGAGAAATCTTCCCAGTTGGGACGTTTGTGAACAACGAAGTGACATCAAAAGATACTAATATGTCACTATCATTGATAGTAATGTTTTTAATATATTCAATAAGTTCAAGAGAATTCTTAATGCTTCTACTTTCAAATTTTTTTAAAGATGAAAACTTTTTTGAAACCCATTTTGCCAATAAGTAACATGGCGAACCTATATTGTTGATAATAGGTCGCATACTGTTATCTTTTTTGTGTGTTTTTGGAAGACAGTAAATCCGTGGTAGTGTTGGATTACTGACTTTTAATCTTTTTTTAAGAGCTAAATCAAAACAATTAGCTTCATTAATAACTTTGTTAATCATTCTTATGTTGGCTTGTAATGGGTTTTTTCCTGTTTCTGAGTAATCAGACTTTTTAAGAAGTTGCATGACTCTATCTTCATAATCATTTTTGTTGAGTAAAACAATTTGATTTCCTTTATCTGCTTTTACAAATGTAATGGATTTGTTATTTAAGTGTTTGATAATCTTCAGTGCTGGAAAAGTGTATTTACCATGTTTTAATTTTTGAAGAACTTTAGTACATTGAGATCTAACATTATCTCTTTCTTGCACAGGAACAGTTTTAATACTTAATTCAATATCTGCTACAAATTCTTTAATATCTTCAGAGAAGGCAACACAGGTTTTCAATCCTTTATTTAACAAATTTAATTCTTCATTGCTGAGAGGTTGATCAGATAAATTAATTACTGCTTTATTGTTATTCTTGATTTTTGGAATATAAGATGGCTGACCTTTTAATATGAACAACTTATGTTTTAAACGTGTATGTTTAATTTTCATCATTTTATTTAAATGAGCATAGAGTAGATTTTCAAAATTATTCCAAAGTACAGGTCCCAAAATCTGAGTTAATTCCATGTGAAGTTGATAAAGTTGCATGTTAATTTGATTAAGTTTTTTGTAATGTAGAAATTTTTCTGTTTTAATTACCATTTTTTCCGCCATTTTTTGTTGGGTACAGCTCTTCCTGTTTTTTATATATTTTCTTACAAAAACTGGAGTGACGTTATTAATTAAACATAGGTTGAGAAAGTGAATATCTGCTAAAGTATATCTCTTCTTAATTTTTAAGGTTTCATAAAATTTCAACTTTCTTTTGTAGAAATGATGTTGAGAGTTAAAATTTGTAGTCTCCATGTTCTAATAGTTGTAAAAAGTATGGTAACAGAATTACTTGTAAGCCATCTAGCTTATATATTTTTTAAAGAAGACATGTCAAGTTATTAAAAGTGAGATATTTCTTGTATAGAAAATGAGTAGTTGTCAAACATTTTTAGGAGTACTCACTCAGATGAGATGTTCTTCATTTCTCCAGAAGCGCTTTTCGATCAGGTTTTGATCATCTTCAGTGTGTGTTGACCAGCTACTGAGGTGATGAAGAGCCGAACCTTCCAAGAAACTTCTGCTCCTGTGACTGTCATTTGGTTATCTCTTGATTTGTGCTGCCAACTTCTGGGACTGGAACTTTGTGGCCGGACACAGATGGCTGAAGGTTATCTGTGGTGTTGACTGGTTGTAACTGTATTTCTTCTGGATGTGGGTTAATTGAACTGTCGACCTGTGGTGGCGGATGAAATTCCATTTTTTCTTTTTCCCCCTCGTTCTCTGGATCAATATTTAAGTTACTGGTTGATTGTGAGAGATGTGCTTCCTCACTCATATGTTCCTGAAGTAAACTAGATTGGTTGACATATGGGTTAATTCCAACTGGGTCTAAGTTCTTTAAGTTTGTTTCAGCAACATCAATGTTGGGTTTTTTAACTTTTTTAATAAGTTGTAAAACACTATTTAATTGTGGTATCTCAAAATTCAAAAGGTTTTTTGTTTCACTATTTAGGATATAAATTTTTTCCCAAATATCTAATTCATTAATTGTTTGTACATGTTTCAATAGTTGTATACTTTGGCCAATTTCATGGTTGTGTTTCCAAAAATGGTTGGCAACTGCAGACTTTTCTATTTGTTTAAGTTTTATATTCCTCAGGTGTTCCGTTTGACGGGTTTTTAAATTTCTCTTAGTTCTTCCAATATAATATGCTTCACAATTTTCACATGGTATTTTATATATTCCAGATAATTTCAATTTATCAATAGTGTTGCTTAAAGGTTTTTTGAGCAGATTCTTAAGGTTGAAATTATTCTTTGGGGCCAATTTTATATTATAATTATGGAAAATTCTTTTAAATTTGTTGAATGCCCAAGGATGATAGGTGAACTTCTTGTAGATAACAGTATTTTCTGGTTTCTTTAAAGTAGTAAATGAACTTATGTGGTTTTTGTATATATGTTCATTAATTATTTTAAATATAGTTGATTCTTTAAAGCCATTGATCTTTGCAACATGTAAGATGTGTTGGAATTCTAGTTGATATTCATGTTCAAGCATAGGTACATTTATAAGTCTGTGGATTAAACAATGGAATACTGCAAGTTGATGTGATGTAGGATTATAGTTATTAGCTTTGATGTAATTATCCACATGTGTATTTTTCCTATGAATACCAAAATTCAATTTATTATGGTACTTGGAAATTTTTAAATCCAAAAAAGGTAAAAGTCCTTGATCTTCTATTTCCATGGTAAATTTGATGGATTCATCTTGACTGTTGAGAATTTCTAAGGCTTCATTAATTTTATCTTTAGGTATAATGGAGAAGATATCATCAACATACCCAACATTGATGTTGCTGAAACAAACTTAAAGAACTTAGACCCAGTTGGAATTAACCCATATGTCAACCAATCTAGTTTACTTCAGGAACATATGAGTGAGGAAGCACATCTCTCACAATCAACCAGTAACTTAAATATTGATCCAGAGAACGAGGGGGAAAAAGAAAAAATGGAATTTCATCCGCCACCACAGGTCGACAGTTCAATTAACCCACATCCAGAAGAAATACAGTTACAACCAGTCAACACCACAGATAACCTTCAGCCATCTGTGTCCGGCCACAAAGTTCCAGTCCCAGAAGTTGGCAGCACAAATCAAGAGATAACCAAATGACAGTCACAGGAGCAGAAGTTTCTTGGAAGGTTCGGCTCTTCATCACCTCAGTAGCTGGTCAACACACACTGAAGATGATCAAAACCTGATCGAAAAGCGCTTCTGGAGAAATGAAGAACATCTCATCTGAGTGAGTACTCCTAAAAATGTTTGACAACTACTCATTTTCTATACAAGAAATATCTCACTTTTAATAACTTGACATGTCTTCTTTAAAAAATATATAAGCTAGATGGCTTACAAGTAATTCTGTTACCATACTTTTTACAACTATTAGAACATGGAGACTACAAATTTTAACTCTCAACATCATTTCTACAAAAGAAAGTTGAAATTTTATGAAACCTTACAAATTAAGAAGAGATATACTTTAGCAGATATTCACTTTCTCAACCTATGTTTAATTAATAACGTCACTCCAGTTTTTGTAAGAAAATATATAAAAAACAGGAAGAGCTGTACCCAACAAAAAATGGCGGAAAAAATGGTAATTAAAACAGAAAAATTTCTACATTACAAAAAACTTAATCAAATTAACATGCAACTTTATCAACTTCACATGGAATTAACTCAGATTTTGGGACCTGTACTTTGGAATAATTTTGAAAATCTACTCTATGCTCATTTAAATAAAATGATGAAAATTAAACATACACGTTTAAAACATAAGTTGTTCATATTAAAAGGTCAGCCATCTTATATTCCAAAAATCAAGAATAACAATAAAGCAGTAATTAATTTATCTGATCAACCTCTCAGCAATGAAGAATTAAATTTGTTAAATAAAGGATTGAAAACCTGTGTTGCCTTCTCTGAAGATATTAAAGAATTTGTAGCAGATATTGAATTAAGTATTAAAACTGTTCCTGTGCAAGAAAGAGATAATGTTAGATCTCAATGTACTAAAGTTCTTCAAAAATTAAAACATGGTAAATACACTTTTCCAGCACTGAAGATTATCAAACACTTAAATAATAAATCCAATACATTTGTAAAAGCAGATAAAGGAAATCAAATTGTTTTACTCAACAAAAATGATTATGAAGATAGAGTCATGCAACTTCTTAAAAAGTCTGATTACTCAGAAACAGGAAAAAACCCATTACAAGCCAACATAAGAATGATTAACAAAGTTATTAATGAAGCTAATTGTTTTGATTTAGCTCTTAAAAAAAGATTAAAAGTCAGTAATCCAACACTACCACGGATTTACTGTCTTCCAAAAACACACAAAAAAGATAACAGTATGCGACCTATTATCAACAATATAGGTTCGCCATGTTACTTATTGGCAAAATGGGTTTCAAAAAAGTTTTCATCTTTAAAAAAATTTGAAAGTAGAAGCATTAAGAATTCTCTTGAACTTATTGAATATATTAAAAACATTACTATCAATGATAGTGACATATTAGTATCTTTTGATGTCACTTCGTTGTTCACAAACGTCCCAACTGGGAAGATTTCTCCATTATTACAAGAATGGCTTACTTCAATTAATATTAATGAAGCTGAGATTCATGATCTACTATCTTGTACTACCAGTTGTATTGACCAGAATACCTTCACATTTAATGGAAGATTATACACTCAAACACATGGTTTAGCTATGGGTAACCCATTATCGCCATTCTTAGCTGACTTATATATGAGCAACTTAGAAATTCAAGTAACATCTACTCACTCAGATATATTTAAAGTATGGTACAGGTATGTTGATGATATCTTCTCCATTATACCTAAAGATAAAATTAATGAAGCCTTAGAAATTCTCAACAGTCAAGATGAATCCATCAAATTTACCATGGAAATAGAAGATCAAGGACTTTTACCTTTTTTGGATTTAAAAATTTCCAAGTACCATAATAAATTGAATTTTGGTATTCATAGGAAAAATACACATGTGGATAATTACATCAAAGCTAATAACTATAATCCTACATCACATCAACTTGCAGTATTCCATTGTTTAATCCACAGACTTATAAATGTACCTATGCTTGAACATGAATATCAACTAGAATTCCAACACATCTTACATGTTGCAAAGATCAATGGCTTTAAAGAATCAACTATATTTAAAATAATTAATGAACATATATACAAAAACCACATAAGTTCATTTACTACTTTAAAGAAACCAGAAAATACTGTTATCTACAAGAAGTTCACCTATCATCCTTGGGCATTCAACAAATTTAAAAGAATTTTCCATAATTATAATATAAAATTGGCCCCAAAGAATAATTTCAACCTTAAGAATCTGCTCAAAAAACCTTTAAGCAACACTATTGATAAATTGAAATTATCTGGAATATATAAAATACCATGTGAAAATTGTGAAGCATATTATATTGGAAGCACTAAGAGAAATTTAAAAACCCGTCAAACGGAACACCTGAGGAATATAAAACTTAAACAAATAGAAAAGTCTGCAGTTGCCAACCATTTTTGGAAACACAACCATGAAATTGGCCAAAGTATACAACTATTGAAACATGTACAAACAATTAATGAATTAGATATTTGGGAAAAAATTTATATCCTAAATAGTGAAACAAAAAACCTTTTGAATTTTGAGATACCACCATTAAATAGTGTTTTACAACTTATTAAAAAAGTTAAAAAACCCAACATTGATGTTGCTGAAACAAACTTAAAGAACTTAGACCCAGTTGGAATTAACCCATATGTCAACCAATCTAGTTTACTTCAGGAACATATGAGTGAGGAAGCACATCTCTCACAATCAACCAGTAACTTAAATATTGATCCAGAGAACGAGGGGGAAAAAGAAAAAATGGAATTTCATCCGCCACCACAGGTCGACAGTTCAATTAACCCACATCCAGAAGAAATACAGTTACAACCAGTCAACACCACAGATAACCTTCAGCCATCTGTGTCCGGCCACAAAGTTCCAGTCCCAGAAGTTGGCAGCACAAATCAAGAGATAACCAAATGACAGTCACAGGAGCAGAAGTTTCTTGGAAGGTTCGGCTCTTCATCACCTCAGTAGCTGGTCAACACACACTGAAGATGATCAAAACCTGATCGAAAAGCGCTTCTGGAGAAATGAAGAACATCTCATCTGAGTGAGTACTCCTAAAAATGTTTGACAACTACTCATTTTCTATACAAGAAATATCTCTTTTTTAATAACTTGACATGTCTTCTTTAAAAAATATATAAGCTAGATGGCTTACAAGTAATTCTGTTACCATACTTTTTACAACTATTAGAACATGGAGACTACAAATTTTAACTCTCAACATCATTTCTACAAAAGAAAGTTGAAATTTTATGAAACCTTACAAATTAAGAAGAGATATACTTTAGCAGATATTCACTTTCTCAACCTATGTTTAATTAATAACGTCACTCCAGTTTTTGTAAGAAAATATATAAAAAACAGGAAGAGCTGTACCCAACAAAAAATGGCGAAAAAAATGGTAATTAAAACAGAAAAATTTCTACATTACAAAAAACTTAATCAAATTAACATGCAACTTTATCAACTTCACATGGAATTAACTCAGATTTTGGGACCTGTACTTTGGAATAATTTTGAAAATCTACTCTATGCTCATTTAAATAAAATGATGAAAATTAAACATACACGTTTAAAACATAAGTTGTTCATATTAAAAGGTCAGCCATCTTATATTCCAAAAATCAAGAATAACAATAAAGCAGTAATTAATTTATCTGATCAACCTCTCAGCAATGAAGAATTAAATTTGTTAAATAAAGGATTGAAAACCTGTGTTGCCTTCTCTGAAGATATTAAAGAATTTGTAGCAGATATTGAATTAAGTATTAAAACTGTTCCTGTGCAAGAAAGAGATAATCTTAGATCTCAATGTACTAAAGTTCTTCAAAAATTAAAACATGGTAAATACACTTTTCCAGCACTGAAGATTATCAAACACTTAAATAACAAATCCATTACATTTGTAAAAGCAGATAAAGGAAATCAAATTGTTTTACTCAACAAAAATGATTATGAAGATAGAGTCATGCAACTTCTTAAAAAGTCTGATTACTCAGAAACAGGAAAAAACCCATTACAAGCCAACATAAGAATGATTAACAAAGTTATTAATGAAGCTAATTGTTTTGATTTAGCTCTTAAAAAAAGATTAAAAGTCAGTAATCCAACACTACCACGGATTTACTGTCTTCCAAAAACACACAAAAAAGATAACAGTATGCGACCTATTATCAACAATATAGGTTCGCCATGTTACTTATTGGCAAAATGGGTTTCAAAAAAGTTTTCATCTTTAAAAAAATTTGAAAGTAGAAGCATTAAGAATTCTCTTGAACTTATTGAATATATTAAAAACATTACTATCAATGATAGTGACATATTAGTATCTTTTGATGTCACTTCGTTGTTCACAAACGTCCCAACTGGGAAGATTTCTCCATTATTACAAGAATGGCTTACTTCAATTAATATTAATGAAGCTGAGATTCATGATCTACTAACTTGTACTACCAGTTGTATTGACCAGAATACCTTCACATTTAATGGAAGATTATACACTCAAACACATGGTTTAGCTATGGGTAACCCATTATCGCCATTCTTAGCTGACTTATATATGAGCAACTTAGAAATTCAAGTAACATCTACTCACTCAGATATATTTAAAGTATGGTACAGGTATGTTGATGATATCTTCTCCATTATACCTAAAGATAAAATTAATGAAGCCTTAGAAATTCTCAACAGTCAAGATGAATCCATCAAATTTACCATGGAAATAGAAGATCAAGGACTTTTACCTTTTTTGGATTTAAAAATTTCCAAGTACCATAATAAATTGAATTTTGGTATTCATAGGAAAAATACACATGTGGATAATTACATCAAAGCTAATAACTATAATCCTACATCACATCAACTTGCAGTATTCCATTGTTTAATCCACAGACTTATAAATGTACCTATGCTTGAACATGAATATCAACTAGAATTCCAACACATCTTACATGTTGCAAAGATCAATGGCTTTAAAGAATCAACTATATTTAAAATAATTAATGAACATATATACAAAAACCACATAAGTTCATTTACTACTTTAAAGAAACCAGAAAATACTGTTATCTACAAGAAGTTCACCTATCATCCTTGGGCATTCAACAAATTTAAAAGAATTTTCCATAATTATAATATAAAATTGGCCCCAAAGAATAATTTCAACCTTAAGAATCTGCTCAAAAAACCTTTAAGCAACACTATTGATAAATTGAAATTATCTGGAATATATAAAATACCATGTGAAAATTGTGAAGCATATTATATTGGAAGAACTAAGAGAAATTTAAAAACCCGTCAAACGGAACACCTGAGGAATATAAAACTTAAACAAATAGAAAAGTCTGCAGTTGCCAACCATTTTTGGAAACACAACCATGAAATTGGCCAAAGTATACAACTATTGAAACATGTACAAACAATTAATGAATTAGATATTTGGGAAAAAATTTATATCCTAAATAGTGAAACAAAAAACCTTTTGAATTTTGAGATACCACCATTAAATAGTGTTTTACAACTTATTAAAAAAGTTAAAAAACCCAACATTGATGTTGCTGAAACAAACTTAAAGAACTTAGACCCAGTTGGAATTAACCCATATGTCAACCAATCTAGTTTACTTCAGGAACATATGAGTGAGGAAGCACATCTCTCACAATCAACCAGTAACTTAAATATTGATCCAGAGAACGAGGGGGAAAAAGAAAAAATGGAATTTCATCCGCCACCACAGGTCGACAGTTCAATTAACCCACATCCAGAAGAAATATAGTTACAACCATTCAACACCACAGATAACCTTCAGCCATCTGTGTCCGGCCACAAAGTTCCAGTCCCAGAAGTTGGCAGCACAAATCAAGAGATAACCAAATGACAGTCACAGGAGCAGAAGTTTCTTGGAAGGTTCGGCTCTTCATCACCTCAGTAGCTGGTCAACACACACTGAAGATGATCAAAACCTGATCGAAAAGCGCTTCTGGAGAAATGAAGAACATCTCATCTGAGTGAGTACTCCTAAAAATGTTTGACAACTACTCATTTTCTATACAAGAAATATCTCACTTTTAATAACTTGACATGTCTTCTTTAAAAAATATATAAGCTAGATGGCTTACAAGTAATTCTGTTAACATACTTTTTACAACTATTAGAACATGGAGGCTACAAATTTTAACTCTCAACATCATTTCTACAAAAGAAAGTTGAAATTTTATGAAACCTTACAAATTAAGAAGAGATATACTTTAGCAGATATTCACTTTCTCAACCTATGTTTAATTAATAACGTCACTCCAGTTTTTGTAAGAAAATATATAAAAAACAGGAAGAGCTGTACCCAACAAAAAATGGCGGAAAAAATGGTAATTAAAACAGAAAAACTTCTACATTACAAAAAACTTAATCAAATTAACATGCAACTTTATCAACTTCACATGGAATTAACTCAGATTTTGGGACCTGTACTTTGGAATAATTTTGAAAATCTACTCTATGCTCATTTAAATAAAATGATGAAAATTAAACATACACGTTTAAAACATAAGTTGTTCATATTAAAAGGTCAGCCATCTTATATTCCAAAAATCAAGAATAACAATAAAGCAGTAATTAATTTATCTGATCAACCTCTCAGCAATGAAGAATTAAATTTGTTAAATAAAGGATTGAAAACCTGTGTTGCCTTCTCTGAAGATATTAAAGAATTTGTAGCAGATATTGAATTAAGTATTAAAACTGTTCCTGTGCAAGAAAGAGATAATGTTAGATCTCAATGTACTAAAGTTCTTCAAAAATTAAAACATGGTAAATACACTTTTCCAGCACTGAAGATTATCAAACACTTAAATAACAAATCCATTACATTTGTAAAAGCAGATAAAGGAAATCAAATTGTTTTACTCAACAAAAATGATTATGAAGATAGAGTCATGCAACTTCTTAAAAAGTCTGATTACTCAGAAACAGGAAAAAACCCATTACAAGCCAACATAAGAATGATTAGCAAAGTTATTAATGAAGCTAATTGTTTTGATTTAGCTCTTAAAAAAAGATTAAAAGTCAGTAATCCAACACTACCACGGATTTACTGTCTTCCAAAAACACACAAAAAAGATAACAGTATGCGACCTATTATCAACAATATAGGTTCGCCATGTTACTTATTGGCAAAATGGGTTTCAAAAAAGTTTTCATCTTTAAAAAAATTTGAAAGTAGAAGCATTAAGAATTCTCTTGAACTTATTGAATATATTAAAAACATTACTATCAATGATAGTGACATATTAGTATCTTTTGATGTCACTTCGTTGTTCACAAACGTCCCAACTGGGAAGATTTCTCCATTATTACAAGAATGGCTTACTTCAATTAATATTAATGAAGCTGAGATTCATGATCTACTAACTTGTACTACCAGTTGTATTGACCAGAATACCTTCACATTTAATGGAAGATTATACACTCAAACACATGGTTTAGCTATGGGTAACCCATTATCGCCATTCTTAGCTGACTTATATATGAGCAACTTAGAAATTCAAGTAACATCTACTCACTCAGATATATTTAAAGTATGGTACAGGTATGTTGATGATATCTTCTCCATTATACCTAAAGATAAAATTAATGAAGCCTTAGAAATTCTCAACAGTCAAGATGAATCCATCAAATTTACCATGGAAATAGAAGATCAAGGACTTTTACCTTTTTTGGATTTAAAAATTTCCAAGTACCATAATAAATTGAATTTTGGTATTCATAGGAAAAATACACATGTGGATAATTACATCAAAGCTAATAACTATAATCCTACATCACATCAACTTGCAGTATTCCATTGTTTAATCCACAGACTTATAAATGTACCTATGCTTGAACATGAATATCAACTAGAATTCCAACACATCTTACATGTTGCAAAGATCAATGGCTTTAAAGAATCAACTATATTTAAAATAATTAATGAACATATATACAAAAACCACATAAGTTCATTTACTACTTTAAAGAAACCAGAAAATACTGTTATCTACAAGAAGTTCACCTATCATCCTTGGGCATTCAACAAATTTAAAAGAATTTTCCATAATTATAATATAAAATTGGCCCCAAAGAATAATTTCAACCTTAAGAATCTGCTCAAAAAACCTTTAAGCAACACTATTGATAAATTGAAATTATCTGGAATATATAAAATACCATGTGAAAATTGTGAAGCATATTATATTGGAAGAACTAAGAGAAATTTAAAAACCCGTCAAACGGAACACCTGAGGAATATAAAACTTAAACAAATAGAAAAGTCTGCAGTTGCCAACCATTTTTGGAAACACAACCATGAAATTGGCCAAAGTATACAACTATTGAAACATGTACAAACAATTAATGAATTAGATATTTGGGAAAAAATTTATATCCTAAATAGTGAAACAAAAAACCTTTTGAATTTTGAGATACCACAATTAAATAGTGTTTTACAACTTATTAAAAAAGTTAAAAAAACCAACATTGATGTTGCTGAAACAAACTTAAAGAACTTAGACCCAGTTGGAATTAACCCATATGTCAACCAATCTAGTTTACTTCAGGAACATATGAGTGAGGAAGCACATCTCTCACAATCAACCAGTAACTTAAATATTGATCCAGAGAACGAGGGGGAAAAAGAAAAAATGGAATTTCATCCGCCACCACAGGTCGACAGTTCAATTAACCCACATCCAGAAGAAATACAGTTACAACCAGTCAACACCACAGATAACCTTCAGCCATCTGTGTCCGGCCACAAAGTTCCAGTCCCAGAAGTTGGCAGCACAAATCAAGAGATAACCAAATGACAGTCACAGGAGCAGAAGTTTCTTGGAAGGTTCGGCTCTTCATCACCTCAGTTGCTGGTCAACACACACTGAAGATGATCAAAACCTGATCGAAAAGCGCTTCTGGAGAAATGAAGAACATCTCATCTGAGCGAGTACTCCTAAAAATGTTTGACAACTACTCATTTTCTATACAAGAAATATCTCTTTTTTAATAACTTGACATGTCTTCTTTAAAAAATATATAAGCTAGATGGCTTACAAGTAATTCTGTTACCATACTTTTTACAACTATTAGAACATGGAGACTACAAATTTTAACTCTCAACATCATTTCTACAAAAGAAAGTTGAAATTTTATGAAACCTTACAAATTAAGAAGAGATATACTTTAGCAGATATTCACTTTCTCAACCTATGTTTAATTAATAACGTCACTCCAGTTTTTGTAAGAAAATATATAAAAAACAGGAAGAGCTGTACCCAACAAAAAATGGCGGAAAAAATGGTAATTAAAACAGAAAAATTTCTACATTACAAAAAACTTAATCAAATTAACATGCAACTTTATCAACTTCACATGGAATTAACTCAGATTTTGGGACCTGTACTTTGGAATAATTTTGAAAATCTACTCTATGCTCATTTAAATAAAATGATGAAAATTAAACATACACATTTAAAACATAAGTTGTTCATATTAAAAGGTCAGCCATCTTATATTCCAAAAATCAAGAATAACAATAAAGCAGTAATTAATTTATCTGATCAACCTCTCAGCAATGAAGAATTAAATTTGTTAAATAAAGGATTGAAAACCTGTGTTGCCTTCTCTGAAGATATTAAAGAATTTGTAGCAGATATTGAATTAAGTATTAAAACTGTTCCTGTGCAAGAAAGAGATAATGTTAGATCTCAATGTACTAAAGTTCTTCAAAAATTAAAACATGGTAAATACACTTTTCCAGCACTGAAGATTATCAAACACTTAAATAACAAATCCATTACATTTGTAAAAGCAGATAAAGGAAATCAAATTGTTTTACTCAACAAAAATGATTATGAAGATAGAGTCATGCAACTTCTTAAAAAGTCTGATTACTCAGAAACAGGAAAAAACCCATTACAAGCCAACATAAGAATGATTAACAAAGTTATTAATGAAGCTAATTGTTTTGATTTAGCTCTTAAAAAAAGATTAAAAGTCAGTAATCCAACACTACCACAGATTTACTGTCTTCCAAAAACACACAAAAAAGATAACAGTATGCGACCTATTATCAACAATATAGGTTCGCCATGTTACTTATTGGCAAAATGGGTTTCAAAAAAGTTTTCATCTTTAAAAAAATTTGAAAGTAGAAGCATTAAGAATTCTCTTGAACTTATTGAATATATTAAAAACATTACTATCAATGATAGTGACATATTAGTATCTTTTGATGTCACTTCGTTGTTCACAAACGTCCCAACTGGGAAGATTTCTCCATTATTACAAGAATGGCTTACTTCAATTAATATTAATGAAGCTGAGATTCATGATCTACTAACTTGTACTACCAGTTGTATTGACCAGAATACCTTCACATTTAATGGAAGATTATACACTCAAACACATGATTTAGCTATGGGTAACCCATTATCGCCATTCTTAGCTGACTTATATATGAGCAACTTAGAAATTCAAGTAACATCTACTCACTCAGATATATTTAAAGTATGGTACAGGTATGTTGATGATATCTTCTCCATTATACCTAAAGATAAAATTAATGAAGCCTTAGAAATTCTCAACAGTCAAGATGAATCCATCAAATTTACCATGGAAATAGAAGATCAAGGACTTTTACCTTTTTTGGATTTAAAAATTTCCAAGTACCATAATAAATTGAATTTTGGTATTCATAGGAAAAATACACATGTGGATAATTACATCAAAGCTAATAACTATAATCCTACATCACATCAACTTGCAGTATTCCATTGTTTAATCCACAGACTTATAAATGTACCTATGCTTGAACATGAATATCAACTAGAATTCCAACACATCTTACATGTTGCAAAGATCAATGGCTTTAAAGAATCAACTATATTTAAAATAATTAATGAACATATATACAAAAACCACATAAGTTCATTTACTACTTTAAAGAAACCAGAAAATACTGTTATCTACAAGAAGTTCACCTATCATCCTTGGGCATTCAACAAATTTAAAAGAATTTTCCATAATTATAATATAAAATTGGCCCCAAAGAATAATTTCAACCTTAAGAATCTGCTCAAAAAACCTTTAAGCAACACTATTGATAAATTGAAATTATCTGGAATATATAAAATACCATGTGAAAATTGTGAAGCATATTATATTGGAAGAACTAAGAGAAATTTAAAAACCCGTCAAACGGAACACCTGAGGAATATAAAACTTAAACAAATAGAAAAGTCTGCAGTTGCCAACCATTTTTGGAAACACAACCATGAAATTGGCCAAAGTATACAACTATTGAAACATGTACAAACAATTAATGAATTAGATATTTGGGAAAAAATTTATATCCTAAATAGTGAAACAAAAACCCTTTTGAATTTTGAGATACCACCATTAAATAGTGTTTTACAACTTATTAAAAAAGTTAAAAAACCCAACATTGATGTTGCTGAAACAAACTTAAAGAACTTAGACCCAGTTGGAATTAACCCATATGTCAACCAATCTAGTTTACTTCAGGAACATATGAGTGAGGAAGCACATCTCTCACAATCAACCAGTAACTTAAATATTGATCCAGAGAACGAGGGGGAAAAAGAAAAAATGGAATTTCATCCGCCACCACAGGTCGACAGTTCAATTAACCCACATCCAGAAGAAATACAGTTACAACCAGTCAACACCACAGATAACCTTCAGCCATCTGTGTCCGGCCACAAAGTTCCAGTCCCAGAAGTTGGCAGCACAAATCAAGAGATAACCAAATGACAGTCACAGGAGCAGAAGTTTCTTGGAAGGTTCGGCTCTTCATCACCTCAGTAGCTGGTCAACACACACTGAAGATGATCAAAACCTGATCGAAAAGCGCTTCTGGAGAAATGAAGAACATCTCATCTGAGTGAGTACTCCTAAAAATGTTTGACAACTATTCATTTTCTATACAAGAAATATCTCACTTTTAATAACTTGACATGTCTTCTTTAAAAAATAAAAAAAAAAAAAAAAAAAAAAATATGATACATTACAAAATATTTCCTTGATTTCGCAGAATTAGTTACCCAAAACAAGTTTCAAAATTACAAGGATTAGTAATCTTAATTTGCAATACATAGATAATGAACAATGCCTAAAATGTGTCTGTCCATTCCCTGGTTCTTCTATTTTACATTTTTTCAGGAAGGTTATCAAGTTATTTAAAATCCTTTAAGAAATAACAGCTTCAGCCTATTACCTATATTACACCCAAAATTTTGATATCCAGATACCAGATTTTCGTTTCCTCCGCTCCTCAATGTCCTAAATATCAGTGTGAGGAGTTCAGGTCCATGACTGTTCTTCTCTTTGCTATTTGATTGTTTCAGGAGTTTATTTCTTTGTGTATTTATTCTCAATTTTTTATCATAGGGGTTAAGCTAGTAGTTAAGTAATTAAGTTTACCTGTGTAAAAGTTTTCCAATATTACAGAAGCTGACCAATTTGTTCCTGAGAGCAATAGCCATTTAAGGAAGCTTTCTATTGTTAATATAACAATAGCCAGGTATTGAAGCTTTCAGTTGTTAATCCTTACATAGCAAAACATACAAGGCTATAGCTATAGTATAATATGTAGCCAAAATATTGAAATTTGTGTGTGCTGAAAACGTTGGAATCAAGCAACATGAAGTAAATTTTAAAAAATCAGAAACGCTAATATTAAATTGCTGATAATGAAAATTGTCACTCTGTTTTGATAATAAATTGCGAATCGCAATGGAAAATAAAAAAATTCTAGTTAGTGGAAGTACAGCATACGAAATGATAATGGTATTGGTAACTAAAATTAATGGTTAACTTTTAATATGTACTAATTGTATAAAGTGAGATATTTCGTATGCATATGGGGTTCATAGAACGTTTCTGAAAACCATTTCAACAGATTTTGAAAAATCCTTCATTGTTGAAACGTTCCCTCCCTTTGAAGGGCACCGGACTAAAATACCATAGGTTAAATACGATTAAAAAGTCAAATGCAAAAAGTAAAAAAGAGAAACTCTTCGTTAGAAATTCCATGGCGTATAAACTAACTTTACTCGATAAAGTTTAAATAAAAACAATGCTTACATTATTACAAAAACAGGCTAAACATTGTGGCTGCACTTTCCTGCAGGTATCTTAGAAAGACCTGTATGTGTGTTAGCAGAAGCTGAATGCTATTCTCGTCCAAATGTGTATAAGTCGCCATGCTGCCCAGTTTTACAAAAAGCCTTAAAAGAGGAGATGACCCATAAATTTTGCTCATAGGTGTATCTGGATGTGCTTGGATAATAGCAGCATACTGTGGACCCTCAAATTTGTACATTTAATTGCATTCACTTTGTCAAAACAAGTGAAATTAAGGAATCATGCAATTGTTGTATAATAATTGCAGAGGGTAAAGTAATAGCTAATGCATTTGAATTTCTCAGATGAGCACCTAGAGTCAATTGTGAATGCCAAGGAAGATGGATACATGAATATTAATTATTTGTTTATTTTGAGATGCATGTGCTTCACTTACCTGCACTTTAACAGAACATGATCCAAAATCGACTCATGATGCTTTATGTATCTGAAATGACATTCACTGTAACAAAAAGTGGAACAAAAGCTGGGACCAATGGGTACCTGAAAGTCGAGTTTTGAAGTATAATGAAGCTAATGTGCAAAAGCAAAAGGAACTTTAAAAAGCACACAAAGCTCGTTCTCAGAGAAATAAAAAATCCAAGACGAGCAAATCGGAGAGTGGAAGAAAAGATCCATATAGCCGTTCATCCACTTCTTTCGCAGACAAATCAACAAGTGTGAAAGCCAAGACCCCTCCATCAAAACCATTTTCTTCGCAAGATTCATCTTTAGATGTTCTACGAAAAAAGAGGGGCAGGCGTGATCCTACTGTTGAGGAGCAGTTTCTCACCAAAGTGGAAGTCAAGGTCAAAATACCAGATGAATTGAAGCCTTGGTTTTATGATTTTAATATTACTATTAATATTATATTGTACTTTTTGTAGATTAAATATAGTTTCTTTTTATTTATTTTTTGAAGGTAGATTAAAATTTAATTCTTATTTTAAAATGATTTTTAATTATTATTTAATTTTTATATTAAAATGTTAATGGCATCTTATCTGAAGACAGAATAAACTTGTGAATCTGACAGCAAAGACCACCGTAGATGAAATAATGGAGAACTAAGCCAAATATAAAACTTATAGGAAAAGTAACACACCAAATAAAGAAAGTGCATTAATTGAGTTTATAAATGGCATAAAGGAGTACTTCAATGTGATGTTGGGAACCCAATTGTTGTACAAATTTGAGAGTCCACAGTATGCTGAGATTCTCCAAGCACATCCAGATACACCTATGAGCTAAATTTATGGGCCATCTCCCCTTAAGGCTTTTTGTAAAGCTGGGCAGCATGCTGGCTTATACACCTTTGGACAAGATGATCATTGAGCTTCTGCTAAAAAGCATACAGGACTTTCTAAGATAACTGCACAAAAATGCGGCCACACTACTTAGCCTGCTGGAATATGGCATTGCGCCTCCAGAATATCAACAGAAAGTAATATGAACTTTGGACTCTGATTCTGAGGTGGAAGAGGATGGCGGTACAGCACTTGGGGACTCAGCTGTTCTCCATGAACCTTCATTCCTCTGAATCTGAAGGGATCCAAAAAGTGTCCTCATTCTTCATCGAGCAAGACTTCTAACTTTGCAGTTGAGTTCTTTGTAGAAATATATTTGTTATTGTGAGTGAATGTTGTGTTACAGAAGCCTTAAGATATGGGCAAATTTAATATCAAAGTCAAGTTTAAAATATGCAGAGTATGCTCTTTTTTAGGTTTTGATTACATTCAGTTTGTCAAAACAAGTGTATTTGGGGAATCATGCAATTGTATAATAATTGCAGAGGGTAAAGTAATAGCTAATGCATTTGAATTTCTCAGATGAGCACCTAGAGTCAAATGTGAATGCCAAGGAATATGGATACATGAATATTAATTATGTGTTAATTTTGAGATGCATGTGCTTCACTTACCTTCAATTTAACAGAACATGATGCAAAATCAGCTCATGATATTTTATGTATCTGAACTGGCATTCACTGTTACAAAGCCTAAAAAGTGGAGGCACGCGTGGTTTACCACACTATTACTGCTTATAATAAGCATAGCGCTTGCCATTCCAAATACACCCTCGGCCTAACCGTTATGGTTTACTCGTTATATTACTTCCGAAAGAAGCGGAGTCCGAATGCTATTTCTAGAAACTTCAAAATACGCATTTAATTAACTATGTGATGTGCTGGATTCATATGCCTTTCTCTGCTCATTTACAAACTACTCTTACAAACGTATATCCTTTACTAAATGTAAAGGGTAGGCATCTGTGAAAAATGCTAAAATCAAGAGTTTACATCAGAACTGCTTCCGAAAGAAGCGGAGTCCGAATGCTATTTCTAGAAACTTCAAAATACACATTTAATTAACTATGTGATGTGCTGGATTCATATGCCTTTCTCTGCTCATTTACAAACTACTCTTACAAACGTATATCCTTTACTAAATGTAAAGGGTAGGCATCTGTGAAAAATGCTAAAATCAAGAGTTTACATCAGAACTGCTTCCGAAAGAAGCGGAGTCCGAATGCTATTTCTAGAAACTTCAAAATACACATTTAATTAACTATGTGATGTGCTGGATTCATATGCCTTTCTCTCCTCATTTACAAACTACTCTTACAAACGTATATCCTTTATTAAATGTAAAGGGTAGGCATCTATGAAAAATGCTTAAATCAAGAGTTTACATCAGAACTGCTTGAAAGTTTGTCATATATCCCTTACTTTAATATCCTTTACTTCATGTTAAACCTGATAAATATTTGCAGCAATTATTTTGTTGCCCATTTTCTTACGGGTGCAAGAAATGTGGGAAAACAATTAAGTCGTAAGTGGCAGCCAAGTTTTTTAATCAAACACCTACATGATGGCTCTATTTGTATGGCCAAGAGAAACGACACCGAACGTCCTCCTAATTAAAAAACTATAAATATTGGAAAATTAAAACAAGTAAAAAGCAACGTATGGATAATGATAGATTTTATAACAATTTATTTTTTACAAAAGGTGTATTTTAGCAAGATCTACATTTTCTTGCAGTAAGATTTTTTTCTAGCTCATATTGACTGCTGGCTATGCAGAAGTCATAAAGAATAGAGAGGCTTCTGACGACATACCCAGAAATTTTATGATATATATTTTCCTTGCCAGAATGTGTGTTGTTTAACGAATGTTTTCTTCCAAGTTGAGCTGTTCACACTCCGCCCCCCCCCCCACACACACACACACACATACTCACACACGCATGGACCTTTTTATAAAATTATCATTATGGATACTTAGAGACAGCGAAACATATACTTCCTCTGAAATCTAGATAGAAAATTTGAGTTAAATACAGATTCTTCTTATACATATAAGTAAACAGTAGCAAAAATAGTGTGTCAAAATATAATATTGCTTGACACACACTTTTCAACATTCCTCTCATATCCGGTTTAAATTATTCTATTTTAATTTAATAAAGAATGAGTTATTCAGATTGAAAGTAATCAATGAATAGTGTACAAGGGAAAGGACAGATACAAAAGCATCCTTTAGCTATTCTTGCGTTTTAACGAGTTACTTGGGATGTGCTATAAGCCACAACCTTCTTCCTCATGTAAGTTATTAAGCAAACTAAATAACCGTTCCACAACTGCAGTTTTTATCGTATCCTGCTTCTGCAGAATGATCGCTATTTCAGCCCGCACAGGTTTATAAAACCTGTATCGTATCATATACTTCGGAAACAATTCAATGAGGTGTCACTTACATTGATTTTTCTCTTACCTTTCTCTTTCTCTCTCCTTGTATATATTTTCTTTGACAATAGAGGACGGTAAGGAGGGATATTCCTTCTCTTGTGGTTCTTCCACTCCCATTCTAGTTTTTCTAGCTTTAGCGTTGGGACAGGAGAATTGTTAGTACGCGACTTTGCTAGCATTTCATAACCCATGTCTAAGTTTTCCTCTTGATTATACTGCATGGTGCAGGTAAGACGGTGTGCTTTGCTGTCTCGTCCCTTACATCGTGAAGTCTTTCTGGCGGTGAGAAACCCGATGTAAACATTTTGGCAGATACTGTCGGATGCGTTGCAGGTTTCTGTACATTTTCAACGGCTGAGTGTTGATAACTGATGCCAGAAAGATTACTGTCAACAACCGAATGTACAACAGGATGTGTTTCGTTTCCTGTCTGGTTGATGGGCATCTTCACAAGGTGATGGTTCTCACACAGACCCTTGTTTCATAAAGCCATTATAATTTCATCCCCTCGGAATACCCTTGTCTTTACAGCAGGAGGAGCAGCATTTGTGATGGTGATGCTCTTGCTTGTCTTCGGTGACGTTCCGTCAGGGTTTCCATAGGACAGTGTCTTTGCTTACTGGTATTTTTTCTCACTAGATCACAAGCGCTGCTGATAAGAGAACACATAAGCACTTAGACATAGTAATTTTGTAATACAAAGGACACATCCAGGCTCAAAGTTCGAATTTGCCAGGTCCACTTTGGAAAGTTAATCTGGTATACCGTACCTTGCGTGTAACTCGAAGGACAGGTTGGTCGCGGGCTGCTGGACCACCGGTCCCAATGTGTGCTACTTGCAGACTGAGTGATGTACTTGCTGGGTGGGCACCACAAGCAGGGTTGGCCTTCATCAGTGGAAGGGTCAACAAGTACGATGCCAGTTTGTGAAATCTCGCGGAGAGATGAATACCTGCTCCCCTCTCTCTCTCTCCCCCTCTAGGCCTGTATACCGATGACTGGAGAAAGTTTAGTAGCCAAGTAGTGACCAACTCAACCTAGAAAAAGTTACAAGTTTTAACAACCAAAATGTATTATAAAATCCACAAAAATAATACATATCATATACGTATGTATGTACATATATTATATATGTATTCCTGTATTATACAATAAGTATATATATATATATATATATATATATATATATATATATATATATATATATATATATTCGGCGCAGTCTTAAAGAGAAGTTTATAATCACAAATGTAATGAGCTTTTAGGCTTGTCTATACATGTAATTTGTAATATATATTAACGTATTAAAATAAAAACGTTACCTTCAATATTTTTCAATAACCTCTTAAGTAGAAATAAATGATCCAGTAATATGTAGAGGTTAGTAGAAATATGTAGAATTTTAAGTGGACATGGTAAATTTGGTGAATACTTATCACGTTTTCACTTAACATCTAACCCCAGGTGCATGTGTGGTGAAGAATTTCAAACTGTGGTTCATCTCCTTTTCTGTTGTCCCATTTTCTGGAGAGAAAGACAAGAATTAATATTCAAGCTAGACTCTCTAGGAACTGAATTTTCTGCTCCGATCACATCTTTGCTAATGAAGCCACAACAGTATAAGTACTTCATGATGTTTATAAACTCAGTGTTTAAACGTCTGAAATAGTTTAAATTAAAATGCATCAGATTATAACATATTTTCTTCCTTCTAGTATTCAAAATGTGTTTTGTTAAAGTTGTGTATTTTTATGTATCAACTCTAACACTAATATACCACTTTCATGATGTTTATAAACTCAGTGTTTAAACGTCTGAAATAGTTTAAATTAATATGCATCAGATTATAACATATTTTCTTCCTTCTAGTATTTAAAATATTGTCACCCAAGCGTTGGGACACCCTATAGACCAGCTGAGAGCGGGAAGCAGGGGAGGTCGGTGTTAGCCACGCACCCCCTCGTTTGTCTTATAGTGGTGACAGGCGGTGGCTGGGAGAAAAAACATCACTGCGCCGTCTCTTTCTGTTCCACCTGTGTTCTCGAACTTACGGGATATTCCATCTAATGGAGAACCTCTCAGATCGGCAAGCGGACCCTATATAAGCAACACGTCGTGCAAGAGGAGTCAGTCAGAGTTCTTGGCAATCAGCGTAAGAGTTCAGTACTAGTGTAAGGACAAAAGACTGTGTATGTGCATCGGAGTTTACGTAATCGCGAGTGCAAGTGTAAGTTTAACGGACGAACTGGTGAATTGTAATTGTGTGCAGTACATAATTCTGTGTAATTGGCAAGTGTTAAACTGTAAGTCGGTGGAAATAAAGAACATTGTTGAGTTTGTGTAATTGGACTTTTCATTTCACGAACCCACAAAGTCACAAGTGGTGTCAGGAGTGCGACATAACACAATGAAGGCAGCATTAGAAAAGATTTTAGCGGAACTGAAAGAAATGAAGACGGCAAATGAAAACCTCGCTGCAAAAACAGAAGCGGCAAATAACAACCTATCCGCGGAACTGAAACAGATGAAGACGGCCAACGACAACATCACCGGGTAGATGGAAGAAATAAAGAGCAAATTGACCACAGAAATCAGGGCAGCGAACGACAGTCTGGCCACGGAAATGAAGGAGGCGAACGAGGTCCTCGCCGCCAAGTTTGAGGAACGGTTGGCCGGCATGAGGGATGACGTCACGAATCTGGGCAAGCGGAAGTGTCAAGTATACGACCGCCTTAATGATTTAGAGGAAAAGGCCGACAACATCGCAAAACCCCTCACCCGCCTGACGGAGGAACACCAGCCTTATGTGTGGACAGAGGACGCCGAAGACGCTTTCCAGCACCTAAAGGAGACCCTGTGCAGTGCTGCTATTTTGGGTTTCCCACAACCGGGTGGCGCCTTCATTGTGGACACCGACGCTAGCGACCATTGCATTGGAGGTGTCCTATCGCAGATCCAGGACGGCCATGAGCGGGTGATAGCCTACTACAGCAAGACGCTATCCAAGGCAGAGAAGAACTACTGCGTCACCCGACGAGAATTATTGGCGGTAGTAAAGACCTTGGAGCACTTCCATAAGTACCTGTACGGTCAGCCATTCCACCTGAGGACTGACCATTCCGCCCTAACCTTGCTATTGACCTTTAAGAACCTGGAAGGCCAGACGGCAGGTTGGGTCCAGAGGCTGCAGGAGTACGACTTCACCTCGGAACATCGTAGAGGGAAGAGCCACGGTAACGCAGACGCCATGTCCCGAAGACCCTGTCCAGTAGAGTGCGGCCAGTGCACAAGAGTGGAAGAGAAGGAGCGTGCCGCAGCAGTCCGAGTAGTTGTGGCAGTGCCTGAGGATGGCTGGGATAGCGCAGGCCTAAGGAGGGAGCAGCTGGCGGACGCAGACTTGGGGCCACTCTTGAGGGAAGTGGAGGCAGGGACAAGACCAACCTGGGAGGACATCGCACCAAGGGGCGCCACCTACAAGTCGTACTGGGCCCAATGGGACTCGCCGAAGACCAGAGAGGGCGTGCTGTTCCGGGTATGGGAGTCACCCGATGGGAAGGCGCAGAGAGAACTGTTGGTACTTCCCCGGAGTAAGGTCCCGGAAATCTTGGAGGAAGTGCACGCCGGTACTTCAGGAGGACACCTGGGAGCGAACCGAACGATTCACAAACTACGGCAGCGCTCATACTGGCTGAGACTCCGAGCAGATGCTGGTTGTACACCTGGACCGCCTGGCACGCTACGATGGTGCTGTTCGAGACGACCAGCTTTGAGGAGGGAGCAGTCTCACCCGAGCGTTGGAACACCCTATAGACCAGCTGAGAGCGGGAAGCAGGGGAGGTCGGTGTTAGCCACGCACCCCCTCGTTTGTCTTATAGTGGTGACAGGAGGTGGCTGGGAGAAAAAACATCACTGCGCCGTCTCCTTCTGTTCCACCTGTGTTCTCGAACTTACGAGATATTTCATCTAATGGAGAACCTTCCAGATCGGCAAGCGGACCCTATATAAGCAACACGTCGTGCAAGAGGAGTCAGTCAGAGTTCTTGGCTTTCAGCGTAAGAGTGCAGTACTAGTGTAAGGACGAGAAGACTGTGTATGTACATAGGAGTTTACGTAATCGCGAGTGCAAGTGTAACTTTAACGGACGAACTGGTGAATTGTAATTGTGTGCAGTACGTAATTCTGTGTAATTGGCAAGTGTTAAACTGTAAGACGGTGGAAATAAAGAACATTGTTGAGTTTGTGTAATTGGACTTTTCATTTCACGAACCCACAAAGTCACAATATTTTTGTTAAAATTGTGTATTTTTATGTATCAACTATAACCCTAATATACCACTGTGTAAAATGGGGTTCATAAATCTGGATAAATAAATAAAAAAATAAAAAATAAAAATATGTAGAAGTTTCCGGGCTTACTGGCCGTGGTCTAGTCGGAAAAACTGAAGTTCCTGACGTTTCGCTCTTACGTGCGTCGAGCATCCTCAGAGGACTCGTGACTAGACCACGGCCAGTAATCCCGGAAACTTCTACAAATTACTGGATAGACGCCGGCCGTAAAAGCCTAAGTTGTTGCATTAGAAATAAATACCTTAGTGGACTGATTGCAAATGTAGAACAAACGGTATTCCTACGACATTACGAAAACAAACACTACAGTAGCCAGGTAATGCACAGAAAACTCCCTTTTGACGTATAAAGGTGATAAACTATTTTAAGGATGGATCAAAGAGATATACCTATTTTGGCCTATTCACAGGGAATGTGTTATCCCGCAGGTTGTACGAACCACCAAATTGCAGTTTTCATCTGTAGCGGTTAGTAACTCTGACATTTGTTGTCATGTCACCTTCCGTCCGGCCAAACTTCGTACCCTCTCGCCTAACACTCCCTCCGTTGGGCCTTCGTAAAGAGTAAGCCTAAAGATCTGCCATAAATTGGAAGTTAAATACTTTGTAATGGTCATTGGGGTACATCAACCAACGTTACTGGAGTAAATTTAGTACCTATTTTTTTCTTCAAATTACAAGAGACTACATTTTCTGGCTTTTTCCCTCTCGCCTTGGGACAAAATATATCTTCATTTGAAAATACATTTCAACCAAAAATAAATACGAAGCCAAACCTAAATGAAGTACAATGAGAAGCTTATTTTGATTTAGGCAAATAAAATATGTAAAATAATTGATTAGATGTTTGGGAATTTACCATATGGGGTTAAAGGTATAAATAGGCTACTGAAACCGTCGCACGAGTAGTGAAGTTAACTCTTATTTTGGAACCTTTTACAGTTTGCTACGAACTCGCCTATACATGATGATTATAGAGGTGTTTGGACTATAGACTATATATGATGCTTATAGATTTTCTGTATTCCAAATAATTTATTTAATTGCCAACAGACAAGAAAAGCACAAATCATTTAACTCTCGGACATTAAAAGAATAGTTTACGAAAATAGGGTTATATTGACAGGAGACATAAATTATGGAAAAGGAAAGCTATAATGCAAAAATTTAGTACCATAAAAGCATTAATAAGTTTTCACAAATATGCCTACATGTAATAACACCGAAATCCAACATCTTCAATTAATTTCTGACTTTGTAAGAATAATTACAATACTTAAGTATAAAGGTTGTCCATGGCCATAGTTAAGATAGCTAACGTAAATCGAAAAAAAAATTAACCTTGTCTACGCACTCGCATGAT
This sequence comes from Mantis religiosa, assembly GCA_030765055.1. Taxonomy (NCBI): domain Eukaryota; kingdom Metazoa; phylum Arthropoda; class Insecta; order Mantodea; family Mantidae; genus Mantis; species Mantis religiosa. Next base: position 68,737 of record JAUKNK010000147.1, on the reverse strand, counting down.
TTTCACTACTCATTCATGCACAAAATTTTCTTCGAAACTCCTATTTATCTATTTCAGGTTGTGATAGATGTTTACAGAAATAGCCATATAACATGTTTTCTCACAGAAACAATAGAAATAGGAGAACTTCACTAAGCTTAAGCCATTTTAATCTTAAGCTTTTTTGAGTTTTCAAGTAGGTGGATAGGACGGGGAGATCCTGTGCGATGGCCAGCTCGGTCCCCAGTCTTGATGCCATTAGTTCTTTCTCTGGGGCACAGTAAAAGATAGAGTGTAGCAAGAACCGCCAACGACAGTAGAGGGTATGCAACATCGTATTCCTGCGGCGTGTGCGGCAATATCTGTAGAAAAACTGCAGTCTGTGCAACACCCTCAACACCCCTGCTACCAGATTCAAAAGTTATATTGATGCAAACGGGTGCATCTGCCATGCCGGATGTAATGCACAAGGTGAAGCTTCTGAGGGCTGTAGACACTAGCAAATGTGTTTAGAAAAGCGGAACCAATGTGTAATCACTAATTTTAACCCTAGTTGTCATGTTGCTAGTTTTAACAGACATGTTCCATTTAACAAAAAGCAACTTGGTGTTGGAAGTATTATTTGTTTACCTACATGGATTGCGTATACTTCTCATTGTGTGAGCACCTGGCATAGGTACATTCCTGGCCAAATGGAATTTTCATATTTTGTTTCATTTCGGAGATACTTGAGATTGTAGATGTAGGTGGGACACTATATATATCCCAGCGAAATTCCTACCGCCAATAAAATTTTCTAAACTTATTTTTATAAATAAAATAAATACGGAATAGTTAGCTACTTATTCTGCAATTGTGGGTGAAGTTTAAGTACAACACAGTTAAAATAAGTTAATAAACTTAGAAATTTCTGATAAATATTTTTTTTGATATATGTATATATATATATATATATATATATATATATATATATATATATATATATATATATATTGTGGTGCGTAAATATATAAAGGTGATGGTTTTCCGACGCGCGAACACGCGACGTGTCATTGTCCATGAGAGAAACAGGGAAACTCCAGTTTGACTCCGCCAACTTCCAACGACTGCCCTTGAGATTTATTTATGGTCACTGAAAGGCCAAACGTGCTAGAAATTGTAGACGTACATTCACGAATTCACAAACACAAATTATAGAAAGAAGATACCCAAATATTCTCCAATATTTGAAAGTCTATGTGGTCAAATATTTATATTCTTATAATACGTTCAGAAATTAATTTCGTGCCTAATCTTCGAAAGGCATATGTCATGCTACATAAACAAATTTCACTCTTGATAACAAACGATAAACATTGTTTAGTAAAATATGGTAAGTGAAATATCTTTGAAGATTTTGGCAAGGAGTGGAATATGTTTCCACTTTGTAATGCTTCTGTTTGTCAAAATAAAAGAAGGTGTATGCGTTCCATAAAACTTTGTGTGAGTATCTTTATATTTAGGTAATAACCCAATCCTTATACACTTCATGATTTCTTTTTCACCTCTCAAAACTTCCATCGATTTATACAAACATTACAGAACTAAAATTAGGCAAATCGGTTCAGCCTTTCTCAAGTTCTTGTAAGACTTGTCTTTATTTAGCATACAAATACTCATCTCAATATCTAACGTTGCTTTATTACTTATTGATTAATTAACTATACTAAATTTATAGAAAGATGGTCCACACTAAGGACAAATAATATGGCGAACAAATGATACCGAAATTAAGGTTTGCCATAAGTAAAGAATCATGATGGATGACAAAGGAATGCTGGTTCTTTGCTACAAAACGTGCAAGGGCAGCTGAGTCGAATAGCAGTTGGGGGAGGAAAGTTGTTATAACAAAAGCAATGTAAGAAACAGTGTCCTTAGCAGATTTCTAAAGGGGCTCACTTGACTTGTTGAATAGGGTATTCTTTGAACCATTCATAATGACGACAAAACAGCCACAAAGGGATCTTGGTTTAAAAGGAGTTTTCAGAAAGTGAAAGTGATACGCCCACGCGCATCTGTGGTCATTTAAACAGTCTTCGGCGTCAGGCCGGTTAGAGCAGTCCGGGACGTGAGGCCTATTAGAGCGGTCAACTTGTTCTGTCTTGGGCCAGGCATACCAGAAATGTGCGAATATATTTGTCGGTTCATATATACGTGAGGAACGAATAAAGTTTACCGAGTAATATTCTGCCGTCAGTAACTCTAAACAGGAATATTGGTAACCCTTGCTCGCCAACTGATTTGCTCGCCATTAACAATGTAGTTTCAAATTGGCGCGCCAACGCGGGGTACGATACGAGAAGGAGGTTTGACACGAGCAGCAGATTCAACCCGTGATGGAGGTTCAACCCGAGGAGGAGGTTCAACTCGAGAAGAAGGTTCAACCTAGAAGGAGGTTCAACCTGACAACGAGATTCAACAGAAGGAGAATCGACACGAGGACGTTCGACAACAAGCGGCTCTACAACGGTCCTACTGGAAAAAAGAAAGGAGGCCGACATCATCAGCGACATCAGGAGCTAGTAAAACAGTCAAAGGTACAGAGTGTTAAATTATATACTAGACTATTGTGAATGTATTTGAGGAGTGGAAAAATGCTGAGTCAAAATTCTGTAGACAACATGGAAGTTCAGGAGGTTGGTGATAATATCAGTAGACAGGAAGTCGAAGTAGCAGAGTGTAGTGTAACTGTACCAAATAATGAAGAAATGCAAATAAGTATGTTAGCGGAACTCAGGGAAATGATTGCAGGTTTTAGAAAAGACAATGAAAGTTTTAGAGAACAGATGAGGAATAACAATAAAGGTTTAAGTAAAATGACGAATGATAATAATCAAAGTTTAAGAAAAGAGATGAAGGATAACAATCAAAGTTTAAAAAAGGTAGAAGAAAAGTTAGAAAGCAGTGTTCAGAAGTTAGGAGGTAGGACAAATAGATTTAGGAAAGAAGTTAGAGAATCAACAACAGGCGTTATAAAATGTCAGACAAGAAATTAGTCAGGAAATAGAGAATGTGAGGAAGGAAGTTAGTCAGGAGATAGAGAATTCTAAAAATAAAATTGTCAACTTAGTTAAGGAAAAATCAGATAATGAAAACAGTAAACTGAGGGAGGAAGTATCACAGAAATTAGACAAAGAGAGAGAAATAGCTAGAAAAGAATTAGAAGAAACTAGGAGTAGATTAGAAGTATGAGAAAGGGAAGGTAGAAGACAGATGAGGAATTTGGAGGAAATTACTGATCAAATGAAATAGGTAGCAGTAAAAATCAAAGGAGTAAAGGAAAAGTTAGAAAATTTAAGAATAAGTGGAAATGTTCCTAGTTCTAGTACTAGCAATGTAAGTGAGGTAAACACACGAAACGAGTCGATGCCTAATGCTTCAGCTGACATTTCCTTGCTAAATATGGGTGCTAGCACCTCCAGTAATGATACCAGATACAATAATGGAGACAGAAATGGCGGTCCGAATATGACATGTCCGAACCATATTCTGAACGAAATTGTACCACCAATTTTTGAGAAAGAGGATTCTGATGATCCTAAAGCGTTTATTGCAGGATTACAGGAGCATTTTGCGTAAAAATATATACCGGAGGAGTACAAAATGACCATAGTGAGAAAATGTTTTAAAGGTAACGCTGCGAATTGGCTAGATTTATCCATGAGAAACAGCAATGACTTCGGGACCTTTATTAATTTAGTCCTGAACAGATATTGGGGAGCGAACAGACAGGCTAGTATAAGGCTCGAGATAAGCAACGGGAAATTTGACCCTAGAACCGAACAGTCAATGGTGAGCTATTTTATGGAAGTAGCTAGAAAATCAAAAACGTTAGATCCCCCTATTAGTGAGAAAGAACTGATAAACCTCATGACAACTCATTTTCCTGAGACTATCCACCATTATTTAATCATAGCCAAACCCAATAATGTCGCTGCCATGATTGATTTATTATTAGTCTTAGAAAGCAACAAGCCGGAGAAACGATTCGGACAGTAAAAATCAAGAGACAAGCGGAAGAGAAATGTGGAGTAATTTCGGGCAAGGGGCACAGTCACATCATAATCGGAATGACATAAGAAATAGATATCGAGGTCCAGGGCCGAGGATTGAAGTGAACTCCTGGGAAGGTAGAAGTAGAAATAACTTTGACAGGGACAATAGAAATCGGAATGGGGAGAACCGTGAAAGGAACATTCAAGTAAACTACATGAATGCAGGCCGATTTGATAGGAACAGAAGGGGACCAGTATTTAGATTTAGAAGGCATTCTGGAAATGATTATTGGAGCAATGACGATAGTTATGAGTTTAGGCCGAGGTCGCCGAGGCAGGGAGACAAGAATAGAGATGTTCGTAATTCACCTGAGAACTCAGAAAAATTGTAACGAGTACACGGAAACTGGGGTTTCTCGAGGGCAAATGATGATGGTACAAAAAAATTCAGACATTAGGAAAAGATTGGAAGACAATGAGAAATTAATCGAACCTCCGAGGATCAAAATAGGGATTAACGGACAAAAATACAATGCGATTTTAGACACGGGAGCGAATAGCACAGTGTGCATTTATTGTTCGTTAGCTGTTGGTAAGAGGAAGGAAAGGGTGAAATTTCAGGCGATGTTGAATGTTGAAATAAATGGGGCAGTAATAGAGGTTCTATTTCTGATTGTGCCCAGACTAGTAACAGATATAATAATAGGTTGTGATTGTCTTTATGCATGGGAAGCGGTAATAAATTTCGAAAGTAGACTTTTGAATTTGGATACAGAGCAAGGGACGGTTATAATACAATTTATGGAAGATAGTAGTTCAGAGAAAATTGTCAGGGATAAAGAAGCAGAAGAAATTAGGGCAGATACCTTCTTTGTGGGATATATAACAGTTGGAGCTATGGAGTTGGCAGAAATTAACGTTGAAGTATACAAGATTGAAAATAACGTGAATATGATGCCTGACGAACATTTTAAATTCGATAATAATGTTTTAAGAAAATCCCAAGAGAATTCCTCCGTAAATTTGAACTACTCTCAAAGAAATGGGCACGGTAGTGTGGTACACTATATAGATATAGAGGACTTATTAATAGAAAAGACCAGTAAAGCAGTCGAATTAAATGAGGAACAGAAGAAGGAATTATTTGACATTTTGGTCAGAAATAAAGAAGTTTTCTCTGAAAAACCTGGGAAATGTATCAGCTACACCCATTCATTTGAAATGACGCCTATCAAACCTTTTACCCATAAAGCGAGACCAATTCGATGTGCGATCAGAGAAGAGGTTGATAAAGTCATTCAATCAATGTTAGAGGATGGAGTTATTGAAATCTCAAATTCAGAGTTTGCAAATCCACTGTGCATAGTAAATAAATCAGATGGGAAAATTAGAGTTACTTTGGATGCAAGAAAACTGAATCAACACTGTAAACCTGACAGATTTAGACCAGAGAGTGTAGAAGTAACACTAAACAAACTAAAGAAAGGAAAATTTTTCTCCACATTGGACCGCCTGCGGTGCTGTATGTAGTAAAAGCGGGCGTTAAACACTATACAATCATTCCACATTGGATTTGACGGCATCCTTTTGGCAGATACCGCTCCGGGAAGACTTAAGAAAATACACTGCATTTTTACACTCAGGGATTTTGTACCAGTTGAAAGTTTGCGCATTTGGAATGTATACCAGTGGTAGTGCCTTGCTCAGAGCCCTAATGGAATATTTGGAGAATCTATTAAGAAATTTGTAGCTTAATATATTGATGATTTTATATTGTTTTCAATGAATGTGGATGACCATTTGCGACATCTCGACTACGTGGTTAGTAAATTAAGAGAAGCCAATATGACAATTAAACCGAGTAAAACAGCTTTCTTCGTGGGACAGACGGAACTTTTAGGATAAGCATATCGAATGAAGGAATCAGGCCAAATCCAAACAGAATAGTAAGCATTAACAAAATATTGGCACCAAAAAATATAAAGCAACTCAGAAGATTCTTGGGGATTCTAAATTATCAGTCTAGATTTATTATTGAATTTGCAAACGTAGTCGCCCCATTAAGAGAACTTTTGAGAAAAGGGGTAGAGTGGAGTTGGTCATCAGTGGAAGAAGAAGCGTTTTCAAGAGTGAAAAGATTATTCGCAGCTTCCATTTTGTTGGAGAAACCCAGAGAAAACCTCCCATATACTATTTTCACTGATGCTTCAGGGTGTGGTTACGGTGCTGTGATAATTAAACGAGATGAAAAGGGGAAAAATCATCTTATTGCAGTTGCCTCGAGGGGAATTTCGAGAACAGAAGCGCAAGCATGCACTACTGAGAAAGAGATAGTGGCCATTTATTTTGCGCTGGTCAAATTTAAAGATTATGTTTATAATAACCCAGTGATAGTGTACACTGATCACGTAAGCCTAAGATTTATGAACTCATGCAAGCTAACCAACACACGTATTTACCGATACATCCACAAGATTACCTCCCACAATTTGGAAATATGACACATTCCCGGAAGCCAAAATATTTTCAGTGACTTGTTATCTCGCATGGAGAGGAATTATCCCATACCTGACACTATCAATGACAATAAGCATGAGGTAACAATTTTATATCTTGAGACGAAAGAGGGAAAACAATTAGTTAATTTTTTTTTTAAATTTGGAGCAATTACAGAGAGAGGATGACAGTATCAGAAAATTAAGAGAAAACGCTCAGCCAATAACGGAAAAGTTGAAAGATACCATAGGCATTCATGAAGGAAAAGTATATAAGTTTCACGGGAGATTTGAACAAAAGTGGAAGGTTATAATTCCGAAAACATTAAAAGAACAGCTCATAATGGCTTATCACAAGGCATTGGCGCATACAGGTAGCGATAAATTAACTCTAGTGATTGGCGAAAATGTTTACTTAAAGCATTTAGCGAGGAAAGTCAGAAAGGTGTGTTCGACTTGTGAGTTGTGTTAGAAAGCCAAACCTTTTAACATTAAATTCAATACAGAACCGCAGGCAATTATTAGACGAGAGCGAAATGCTTTAGTTACAGCAGATGCACATGGTGAGCTTCCCATGGGAAAATTCGAATGCAAGTATATATTTTATTAATAATAATTAAACACTAGTAACACAACTTCACTTATCTTATTTAAGTCCTGGGACCGGTTTCAAAGCAAACATCTGCTTTGTCCTCAGCCACTCAGCTTGACACTCCCCCACTTACTGACTGACTGACCTTGACCACTACCGGAGTTTGAAGAACAGCTCCCAGGACTTAAATAAGATAAGTGAAGTTGTGTTAATAGTGTTTAGTATAGGAGCTATTCTTCAAACTCCGGTAGTGATCAAGGTCAGTCAGTCAGTAATTGGGGGACTGTCAAGCTGAGTGACTGAGGATAAAGCAGATGTTTGCTTTGAAACCGGTCCCAGGACTTAAATAAGATAAGTGAAGTTGTGTTACTAGTGTTTAGTTATTATTAATAACCTAGTTTACTTCACTGTCAGCAGTTACAGTTTTTTACAGGACATTTTCAGTAAATTTGTTAAAATACATCCTGTAAGAAACATAAGTAGCAAAACCTGCGTGGGAAAGATAGTTAACGAATACGTTCCAAAATATGGCAAAGTTGAGGCGGTCCTAACTGATAATGCAACTGTGCATCGCAGTAAATATTTTCAAGAGACATTGAAAGATAATAACATTAAATTGTACCATTGCTCGTCTTATTTTCCGTCGGGAAATCCTATAGAACGTGTACTTAGAGACATAGGAATATATTTTCGGATATTAACACATAAAAACCACAAGGATTGGGTAAAATATTGCCCCGTGATTGAGAAAATTATTAATAATACAATAAATGTAACCACAGGGTTCGAACCCGTTAGACTCATGTTAGGCATTGAGCCGGAACCCATATTCAAAGAAATAGCAGAAAATGTAGACACCAACAAAACCCAGTTAAGGAATGAAGAGAGGGCTAAAACGGCCTTTGAGAGAATTAAGCAAAAAGCAGAAAAAAGGAAATTAAAGAGAAAAGAAAGAAAGCATAAATGGGTGCCAAATATCGGTGATTTAGTACTGGTAAGAGACCATAAATTATCAAGTGCATTAAAAGGTAGAAATAAAAGGATGGAATTGTTATCTAAGGGTCCTGCGGAAATTGTCGCGAAACTTGGGGAACATATATTCAAATTAGCAGATGTCAAAAATAATAAACTCTTAGGTAGGTGGCTTAAGCAACTCCTTCGTCCTTACAAGAAGCTGTTAGATGCTGCTGACTCCTAAATAAGTTGTGGGTATAATTTGCTCAGAAAAAGACGGATATGTCAGTATTTTTAAAGAACTAAAGTACCATAACAAAATTGTAAAATTAGAAGAAACACTAAACTTGTAAATTGTATAGGTTAATTATGAACAGTGTAGTGTAAAATTTATAGTTTAAGTATAAACAATGTAATGACAGTGCAGTGAAACTTAAAACTAAACAAGTGAAACAAGAAAGAAACTAAATAAAATTAGAACAGTGAAAGACTTTGAAAAGAATGTTTATATAGAATCCGGAAGAAGAATTCAGAAATATGTATAAAAAGGTATTACTAAGGTACAATGGTTTAAACATGGGAGTGTATATTTATGAATTGTTCTAAGTGTAACAATAATATGAAGTAATTTTAAGTAGATCAGATGGAGAAAAAGAAAAAGAGAGAGATGCTGATGTAGATTGAAATAATTTCCATTGAGTGATATTTAAAGGTGGAAAATTGTAGATCATAGTGTTGATAAATGTTAAATGCACTATTGTTATATAACCATGTGAACTATTTTATGAAATGTCTATGCATTTATCATGCAAAATTAACGTTGTGAAAAGAGAAATTGTAAAACATATTGTAAGTTGCTGACAAAGGTCTAGTATTTTGCGTCGTATTCGGGCAAGACATATATTTTATTTTATTATGGGATGATAAAATAATATCGAAATTAAGATTTGCCATAAGCAAAGAATCATGATGGATATCAAAGGAATGTTGGTTCTTTGTTACAAAACGTGCAAGGGCAGTTGAGTCGAATAGCAGTTGGGGGGGGGGGAGTTGTTATAACAAAAGCAATATAAGAAACAGTGTCCTTAGCAGATTTCTAAAGGGGCTCACTTGACTTGTTGAATAGGGTATTCTTTGAACCATTCATAATGGCGACAAAACAGCCACAAAGAATCTTGGTTGAAAAGGAGTTTTCAGAAGATGAAAGTGATACACCCACGCGCATCTGTGGTCATTTAAACAGTCTTCGGCGTCAGGCCGATTAGAGCAGTCCGAGGCGTGAGGCCTATTAGGGCGGTAAACTTGTTCTGTCTTGGGCCAGGCATACCGGAAATGTGAGAATATATTTGTCGGTTCATATATACGTGAGGAACGAATAAAGTTTACCGAGTAATAAACATTCTGCCGTCAGTAACTCTAAACAGGGCTATTGGTAACCCTTGGTCGGCAAATTTAATTTCGATGGTCTAAAAAAGAAACAGTAAATAAATAAGTTGCAAACGGGAATTCCAGTGTCATTAAAATATCCTTCTCACACACATCCACGCATACCCTGTGAGAAACCTCATTGTTTTACCCTGAGCAAAACAAAATTGCTTGAAACGGTAGCCTCAACGTAGAACTATTTGTTCGCCAATCATTTTGTTTCAAATTGGCGTCCCAACGTGGAGCTGTGTGCCACCCACATTAAAATTTAGTTTCACAAATGAATATTTTGTACCATTCAGAATGTAGGACATAAAAAGCTTGTAACATGAAGTATAGGTAAAACTGATAATGTCACTTTTTATAAGTTTTCAGTAAAACTTAGCTGAAGTTCAGTTTTCTAATCGATACTTATGTGTACATCAAGAATTTAATTTTTCCCAGTGTATCTCTTTTTGTTTCTGAATTATTAAGACTAATCGCTTACTCTATGGTCGTATGCCTAACACAGTGAAACCTTAAAAATATTGTATTCTTATAATCCACTACTTTTACCAGATTACAACTTTTTCATTCAATTTTATTTTACCAGCCTTAGTTCAAAAGAAAATATTTAAAATGTTTTGCATTAAATTACTAAAATTTAAAAACCTTATATAACCTTAATAATCAGAGGAAAAGTTATCAAATATTTAATTGCTTGTACTTTTGAAATCTATATTGATCTATATTGATATTTTCAATTGGATGAAAACTGCATTTTGGAGTATCAATCTGATAAAAAATACTTTCTAGGAAACTCTAATTCATTGTCAAACAAATTCACATTTTCTTTTTAAATCACATTGAACTACATTAAACTGCATCTGTATAATTGCAGTACATGGCTTCCATATTAAAGTGTGTAATGAGAAATATGTACAAGAACCAAAAGTGGCGTGCAAATGTTTGTTGTGCGAGGACACCTGCGAAAGATATCTTATATTGAGATGTAAGAAAACGACAGAATCACTGGCGGAATACAACAAAGAAGCTTAATACTTAACTACGCACATGCACGAATGTTAGACCTCCTATCATCTATTTTTAACCTACATGATATATAAACACTTGTCTTTAATGTAAAAAGGCAAAGTATAAATGCGATTTATAGCACCAGAGTATTTATACGGTCATGGAATACAAATGTCAATTTATTAGGATATGAATTGAATTACGTAGAAAATGAAGCTAGCTACAGTGAAGCAATGATTATTACACAAATATAACTATTTGTAACAAATATTTCACTTATGTTAAGAAACTTACGTCCATTTTTCTTATTAATTGAGATCGATTTCACAAATTGCTTGTATAGTCAGGCAATTATCAATTGATAAGAAAAGTTGATATCATTTTCTTAACATAAGTGAAGTTTTTGTTTAAAACAGTTATATTTGTGTAATATGTATTGAATTTCAATGTAACATTGTCTTACAAATATACCCTGTTGATAAATTTTATAAATTCTACTAATTCTATAAATACATTTCTTAAATCTCTGTCGTAAGTATTATATAAAGTCATCAAGCAAACAAAACATCTCCTTAATATCTGCAATACCTATATATGTATCCATTGTTTAATTGATATATACAAATATAATAATATATACTTATAAGAAATGATGAAACATTTTTTATAAGATAGGTGAAGTTTTAGGTTACAGACTATTATATTCAAATATATATTTGTAAACTTCACTGTTAATAGCTTCATAATTTGAGTATTTATTGTTCTATTGATGTTGTAACGGTAAGGAGCACTGACACATAAGATTAACAAAACTAAACTTTTACTAGTATAATAATTTATGTTGATAAATGAATATCTAGTCAACTGTTTTAATTAAATTTTGTGATTCTGTACTTCTGGAAGATAAAAATTTTATACTAATGAGAAACAAATATCGTTTACTGTTTTTAGTGTCAGCTATGTATCAAATCAATATTGCTCAACTAATAATAGATGAAGAAAATGTATTTATGGCGTCTTTATAGTTGAAATGTTTGACGCTTGTCTGGAAATTTGAGGTAGGTTTACTAATGAACTGATATTAAACTGTAAGCAAAATATTGCAGGAAGAGGACCTCGTGACAACGATGATTTGTCCACCACATATTTAATTATGTGTTTCAGTATACATACTAGCAAGCTATGTGTAAAGTTCCAGAGGCTGAAGTGATGTTTCATGAGGAAAGCCATTAATTTGGTTTCATTTTTACATATATATGAAACAAAATCTAACGAAAATCTTAGAAAACGATATAATCACCTTAACTTTCTCTTCTACAGTTCAGATGCCTTTAAATTGCTCTGCTTCAAATGAAACCCATCTACACCTGCGGAAAAAAGGGGTGAAACTTAAATCACTATGTTTCCTGGAGCTACAGGAGATTCTCATAAAAATCGATAAATAACTACACAAAAGCATATAATCACAGGACAAAACAGAGAAAATATACTCCTTAAACTGCAAATTATTAACTAAACACAAATAAATTAACACAGAAGCTTACATAATCCACACTGAACGCTTTGATATCTGAAATGTTCCAGGCCTTTCCATTTTTACAGTTTCTTTATTCTTTGCTATTACTAGACAAGCGCTATCCTTTGTTTTTATTTTCATATTTGTTTTGTTATTTTGTTTGCTATATCCAGTATGCTTCTTTTGCATACGTCATTATCTTAAAATTAAAAATAGCACTAATTATAACATAATAATCACAAATACAATTTTGCACACCCAAATACAATATAATTCTAGAAATTAGGACATTTTCGCATTTGAAAGGCCCAAGTTAATATCGTGGCCTCCACTACGTTGTTCATCAAATTGTTAACTTTTTTTTATTTTATTCAATGATCGATCAGCAGTACATGCTTTACAGATCCTTGTTGGCTAATTGAATCTCTATGAACTATATAATAACATGTAAGGAAAACCAAGTTGGCTCCTATTATCTTTTTAACAATGTGAAACAAGAGAAAAATAAGTTAATTAAAACAAACAAGTAATCAAAGAGATAAGAACAACAGTCATTGTGAAACAATATTCATAGTTTTTTTTCAATCAGAGTAACTAAGGAGGAGATCCTGTGGGAGTCGTCTCTTTAGGCGCGTGACCTGGCGGGTTCGTACGCCGATTTCGTACATCACAGCTCCTGGAACATCTGCCAGGTTTGAAAAGAAGCGGGAGGTGATCTGACGTATGTACTGAAGAGAAAGGAGACCAAGTTTTTTATGCAGTTGTTGATTTCTTACGTACCAAGAGGCATCCGTGGCGATGCGCATAAATCGATTTTGCAGGACCTGTAGCCTTCGGAGATGAGTGTTGCTAGCCGAACCCCATACCTGGGAAGCATATGTGATAAGTGGCCGGACAAGAGATTTGTAGAGAAGCAGAGAGCATTCAATCCCAAGAGGAGTGTATCTGTGAAGTAGTGGACCAAGTTTTGAAAGTCGTCCTGATGCCAACGAGATGAGTCGATCAATGTGGGCTATTAGGAGACAGAAGATCTTGTATGTAGATGCTAAAGCTTCTTTCGACATCCACAGATACCAGTGGGGAATTCACTCGGAATAGCAAGTCTACAGATGTGGCGAAATCATCAATGTCTGGATACTTCTGAAGACTAAACTCACGGGATAAAAATGTTCCACTGTTTCTCATTTTGCAAACCTGGTTCTTCTAATAGTTTTTGTAGCTCCAGTCAGGTACTTATCACTATGGACACAGTATAGTTCTGTCTGCAAAATTTGTACTTTCACCGGTAACAGAAGTTACTCTGTCTTGCAAATTGCACCTGCTTCGGCTGGATCCCAAGAAAGCACGAAGTCTTTAATTTTATCAATATTCTCACACAACATAGCAGCACACTCGATCCAAGATCTCCAGGGAATAATGACCGGAAAATTTGGAAGCGACAGGCCAGTGGTTTCCTTGTAGACCACAACACGATTCATCGCTCTCAGCAGAATTTTCTCCAAGGCAGAGATGAACTGATTTGCGATGTCTTATTCGATGCTTATGATTTCACAAACCCTGTGAAGGGCATGAACGAAGCATGTCACATACTTCAACTTAGGAAAAAAAGACTTCAATTGGTTAACAGCTGAAACCATGTATGGAGCCTGGTCCGTAACCATAAGAAGAGGTTTTTCAAAATCGATGCCAACAGGACAGAGTTTTTGACAAAAGTTCATAATTGATTTTATTATTGCGCTAGCATTTGCTCTTTTTAGCTCATAAAGTTTTAACAACATAGTCTTAACTTTCTCCCCTCAAAGGGAAAAACTAAAATTTGCAAAAACATATCGTTCCATTGAATTTATGGTTTCATCCACAATGATTCCCACATCGCAATCAGACACCTTCTCTTTGATTTTTTTCTAAGATTCCTTGGTAAACAGGCACCATGCAGTTTTTTCTTCAAGTGCTCTCATTTGGCATTGACATCCAGCCCTTGAAGGCTGGATGGTAGACCTTATGGAAATTCCTGCTTTTGTAAGAGCTGCATACAACTCAGTGTTGATATTCTTAATATTTTAGCCTTTTGAAGAGCTCTGCTGAAATGCATTTCGTAATAGAGGCTGCCAAGGTTTGTTTGCTTGAGTCTTGAAAGTTTAATGCTCAGAGCTGGAAGTGTGATGCTTGATGCCATCTGACTGGTGTTTTTCGTTTAACGAAATTCCAGAATCGCAAGCAGTACATCGAATAATAGTTCAATCTATGAAATTTTATTTGAATTCCTGAGCCAGAAAAATAAGTCGGTCACTGGACACCTTTGGTATGGTAAAATCTAGTAATACACTCGTTTAGTAATTTAACAAAAGATTAACACCAATTCACTTGCTAACGCAATGTTACTGTAGCACAACTCATTCACTTGCTGTCCACACTCTTATATAACACCGCGACAATTACCAGAATGCTCTCATTCCTGCTAAAACTGCAGTCTCGGGAATTTCTAGTACCTTCGAGCGGAACCCAAAGCCAATTCTTGGAACTACGCGTGTACGGTTCCAGCTGTCTGCGTGACCTTGGAATCCGCGCAAACAGATAACGTCTGTCACAGTAACAAACACACGTTCACAAACACTAGGCTACTAGTTTTGGCGAAATTAAAAGGATAGAATGATATACAATGACAAGTCATTTTCAGTTACATTACTGCGGGCTGTAGAGAATTTGTCGTACACAATTACTTTCCATTGCTGTATATGTACTTTCAACTCCATCGCAGCGTTCAATGAAAGAGTTAGGCATATTATTCACATGTGCACAACAAGCTAAGGAGATGTTAATTTAAAATTAAACGTTTTATATTGATTAACATCATATAGAGTAAAATAGAGGGAAAATTAAGAGTAAATGGAAGGATAGGGGATTATTGATATGATTAGGGGGAAAAGGGATTATGGTACCCAAATAGGAAAGAAGTTGCATGAAAAAAATTATTCCTTTGGCAACTAGAAACGAAACTTTCCACTGTGGTATCTCTCCGAAGAGTTTAAATTTACGCTAACAAAAAGGGTGCGTACCTAAAGATCCTAACCCTGGTCATGTGAATACACATATTGTGCACTAGCTGTTCGAATGAAGATTAGTAAATTAATGTGCCACAGAATTATTAAACTTTAAATAAAATATACAAGGATTATTATTTTTTAAAGGGGCGGCCCCACACCCACCACCCCCGGTGACGGTCATCCTCAGGGGCTACATCGTCTCCCCATGCACATGCTGTTAATAAACTAACATGCAACTATGGGGAAGGGAGCTTGACTGTTAAACGTGCAAAAGGCATGCTAGGGAAATTTGTGTGTTATTTTCGGGTTCCGCTAAAGCACCCCGGTTAGTATAGGTTATTTCTACTCTTGCTAGCATAGGGACCATGCTTGCGTGTCTGTTGGGTTTACGGGCGCCAGCCATGACAGAGCCCTGACTGACGCCCGGGGTTAGTACGTGCAACATGCATAAGAAATTAGTAAACAGGGATGCAGATCATAGCTATGGCTTAACACTAGATGAGAGGAAGGTGATAAAATGTCAAAACGAAATGGCAATGTGGCGTGGGTTTTACCTTTGGTAGCCGCTCAGTGGTGTGTTGTCCAGTTGGCTTGTAGGTGTCCTGTATGGTCGAATGTATCTGAAACTATGCAATATGTGATTAAGTTAGGTATTCAATGGTACAAGGCAGTTGTATTCCAGGACCTCTTCGGCAGTTTTTTCATTTGATAAGTTTCGGTCAAATACTGAGAGGGGTCGTTTGTGTCTGTTGGTGGAAGTCTGATATTGCCCTAATTCTTGTATTAGCGGGTTTGAGTTCTTGGCACAGTTGGCGTATAGGTCGGCTGCAAGCTTTTTAATAAATTGTTCTATTGTGTGCATGTATAACTCTTTGTGAAGGAGTTTGGAGGGGGCGATAAATGGAACTTTGGTTATGGTTCGCAATATTTTGTTCTGCAATGTTTGTAGGGTGTGGAGATGGGATTTGGCTGCGTAACCCCAGACGGGTGCCGCGTATGTGAATATCGGTCTGAGAAGAAACTACAAGGATTAAATATAGAACATTGCAGATGGATAATTCATATATACCACTTACACTAATTTCGAGAGCTTAGAATTATGACTCTGGTCTCATGTTCCAACACTTTACTTTTTCGGGTGTAGAAATCGCATATTAAGCACGTTTCGAAAATGAATTTGCATGCAAAGTAATACCTTGTACCAGAAGACGTTAAGGCTTACAAAGTTTTGAAGCAGTGCCCAGATTTTCCTGTTGCGTTATCTATCGGCGGGGCAATAACTACTCGACACCATGCGCTCCTAGTGGCACAAACGTTAATTGTTGGAGCTATCTAAGGACCATCGAGAATAGTTCGTTCTAGACGGCCCTGCTTAAGCACTACAGAAAGTTATGTTAACAATAATTGAACACTATGTCATTTGCAAATTTAGGAATTATCTGATTAGCTTCCTTAATGTTCTGCTCAGCTGGAAGGAAGCTATTAATTAATAAATGTTGATTCTGTTTTTTGCCTTTAGGGTAAGGCTTACAGTCATCCTTAAAAGGAAACATTTATTGTTTGGGAAAGACATATAGACATAATAAATCGGATTGTTAGAGAAAGAAATTATGGCATGAGAAGAGACTATATTAAAAAAGCAATAAAATTTTTAGAGGCATTTCTTATTTAGGTTTGGGATTCTGGACTTTGATCGGGCTGTATGCCACATATGAGGGAATAAAGAACAAGCAACATATCTTATAGATAATGATGTTGTAATTCCAAGAGACAATGACTGGAGGAAAATTCCGAACTAAGGAAAATGGCTGGAAATACTACAGAAATATGTTTATAGATGGGCATATTAAGAAATGATACAAAGTATTACCAAAGGCTAAACTGAAGCAGTTTTGTTCATCACTTAGTGGAAAATGTATTGTACAACTTAAAGAAGCAGGGAAATTGCGAGAACCTATACTTTGTCTACCACAACATAATAGGCGAAGACGTTTCATTCTACCCAAGATACACTTAGGAATATACCTCTCAGTGGAGACGCCGTTATCAAGTTACACTATACGACTGGTTATAAGAGGGAAGTAGAAGTAAATAGCATGTCACAAAAGATATTTACACTATTGAAGGCAGAAAATGTGCTGCGTTAAGGAGCACAACAAAAATTCGCTTATCTAGTTCTGGTGTGAACATCCCGATTCCTGCACACCCGATTTACCTGCTGTAACTGTAGAGCTTCCATTTCTGACGATGTCGTCTAAAGTATGGATATCAGCTGCTGGGTCTGTAGAACTGTGGTTGTCATTTCTGGCAATCATGATACTGTCTAAGGTAACTGCTTCCTTTTCCCTTGACCACTGTTATCCCAACCAATTTGTTAACTGAGAGCCGTGTGACGTTACAGAGCTTTGGCTGATTAACATTACGCAAATTGATAATTGACAAACCTAATTCTAATTTGAATATGTGTGGTAGCATTCCTCGCAGATCAAGAGAATTTAAAATCATTGTTGGGGAATCAACTACTTCATCTGCTTCGACAATGATGTCTATGGAATTATATATTATAATTTCTTCACTTTGAATGCTGGATCGTGTAAAATTATTAAGTTGGTGGACATCTTTATACTTCACGGCAAGGACAGCGCGTTCTCTGAGCAGGATCTGATTCTTATAATTAACTTGAACATTAGGTAATACTTTTTCAATAAATCCTTCTGCCCGCCCCGGTGGTGTAGATGGTAGCGTGTCTGCCTCACGTTCAAGAGGTCTCAAGTTCGAATCTCGGTCAGGGTGAGTTATCCGGTTAAGGGTTTTTAAAGGTTTTCTCTTATCCTGAAATAGAAGTGTCGGGTAACTCTAAACTCCAGGGACCCTGGGCTCACTTAAGCCTCATTTAAGGGGAGGCATCGGTGAAATTTCGTCAAAAATGACAAAAAACGACATCTTCTGTTTTTTGCATTTAAATTATTTTTAAACATTGTAGTTTCAGAATCTGCCGTCAGCTACGCCCTAGCGCCATTTAAAGAGCAGCTACGTCATACTTTAAACACCCATGTGCTGGGGGGCGTGGCCATTTATATTGCTTATTCCAATGTGTCGCAAAGAAATTGCTGGAACTCTCACGTTTAAACTACGCGGTTTGATACTGTAACGGTGGTAATGTGCAGAGCCATGTTCTGGATGATTGTGGAAGCTACTGAAACTTTCCGCTACCATTTTATATATTATTTCCCACGTACTGCTGTTGAAAGTAAACAAACATTTCCACTGACATGTAGCGTTTGCGAAATATGGTTTACATGCAGGTGAAAGCTGTGGATAGCAGCTTATATTAAGTTATTATTGTTTATAATAGGAATAAAGCCTGATTTGACGTTGCATTGCTTTCTTGTTGCGACAGTAGGTATATGATTCATACCAGGTTAAGTTAGGTTAGGAGTACAGTGGCAATTGCAAAGCTAAATATAATGAAACTTTAAGGTGTTCTAGTCATAATAGTAAGTAGTGATACTAGAATGCTATGCTTGAGGTAAATGTTAAGTGAAAACATATTATAGCCCAAGAGTTAACAGTGATTCTAGTAGGTCACCTTTTGATATAAATAGAAGAATGGTTGATGTATTTCTGGGCATTGGTAACGGTCATATCTCTAGTCAGAAGTTCCGTATGACCATGGGTATAAATTGCATGAACTATTCTACTTACAATTTCCATGTCATAGACAAAAATAAAGAGATTAGTTAGTACTATTCTATGGGAAATTTGCATTAAAGGAGAAGCACAAAATGCTAATGAAAGTTTCCATGGAGTAAATGTCACAAAGAAGTTTTTGTATTAAGAAAGAAATTGCAAACTGCAGTGACTGCAGCTGATAGTGAATTTAATATGGGTTATAAAGGTAGACTTAAAGTTAAGGCAAAAGTTGCAGCAAGCAAAGTAAGTCTTGTTAGAAAGAAAATTAGCAGTATTAAGAATAATGAAAGCTAAAACAAAAGTGATCAAAGTTCATTGAGCAAATAAAACTCTGTCAAGCAGCAGTTAAAGGTGACTAAGTTAAAAGAAGAAGAGGATAGTAAACTAGCTGAGTGGTCTTCATATAGTGCGGGGTGGTTTTTGAAACATAGAAAAAAATGTTGTTTATATTTAGGGCTTCTAACTAGATTTTTCTTCATGTTGAACCTTTAGCATTTTTAAAACTCCTTATAGTCCAGACATTAAAGTTTTCAATGAATTTCTTTAAGTTTTGCATATATGTATATTCCTAGATAAGTTTTCAATAAAAATTGGTATCATTATGGCTGTATATGAAAAAATTAATAATGATTGGTATTGAAAAAAGGCCGATGATCAGGTCTCTTTCTTTCAGTCAAGCTTATTTATTTAATTATTTAAATTTGGAAGGATGCTGTTTTCCTCTGTATTAAATATGAGTTAATTCTGTTAATACACTTTCAATCCATACTTGTTTGTATTTGTAAATTACTTGACTTTGAACGCCATATACAAATAGCTCTAGAATGTGAAAATACTATAAAACGTTTTAAAATTATTAGTGTTATTATAAAATGTAAAATTCTCTTAAAATTATGTAGGCGTTAATTTATAGGAACCCAACATAGAATATACAAACTCTCACTCACACAAAGTGGATATTTCATGTAGTATATAAAACGGCTGGCATGACAACTTAGCGGGGAGGTCCGATGCTACAGGGTCGCTCTTAGGAGCTTATGCTGAAACCTACATATGAGGATATTAACTTGGCGCGAAATGCGACACTAGGCCACAGTGTAAAGAGTGGCACTAACCCATGCAGTGACCATGACCTCCCTTTTGATCAATTTTACAAACATTTACTACTGATCCCTGAATTAGTATTCAAACATCTCCGGTATGCAGTCGACATTTGTATTAGGTGGTTTCATAAGTAAGGTCAGTTTTTTTAATTTGTTGTTGTGGGAAATTTATTGGGCTTCTTTGTTTTGGCAATGCTATTTACAGGAAGCCATGTCTATAATAGTGTTGAGTATATCGCGAGCATGTATGACTCGACAAAGCGTTGAGGCGTATTGAGCTGCAAGTGACCAGCGCTGTGAACCTCTCTTATCTGCTCGATTATAAGAGTGAAATATTATTAAGTCGGCGTATATTCAGTTACGAAACATAAATAGAGGACTTGGAAACTGCGTGTGTCCGCCGTGAGAGGGTAGTCAATTATTATACGCGACAGGGTTGCATAATCATAAAAAATAACTTTAATGATTATAAATACATCATATCTGTATCCACGTAATTAGTTGTTCTAATGTTTTTCAATGAATGAAAATGAGGCTCAACAGCCCTATCTTCTGTAATTTCCATAACGGTAAAAAGAAAGAGGAAGCCAACTACACTTTTGTTATTAAATGACTACCACAATTACAGGTATTCTACCGTAATACAGCTAATTCTGTAATGTAATCAATCTTTAAAACGGAAATAATTTTTAAAAAGGCGATATACTCAACTAGCAAACATATCATCAGCAAAGTTCATTTGTTTCTTTCATTCGTTTCTTTCATTTGTTTCTTTCATTTTCTTCCTTCATTCGTTTCTTTCATTTGTTTCCTTCATTCGATTCTTTCATTTGTTTCTTTAATTTGCTTCCTTCATTTGTTTCTTTCATTTGCTTCTTTCATTTTTATTGTGCTCTTTAAATGCTTTGGCTCTCTATGTCACATTATATACTGGGTTTGCAAAACCACCAAACTTAGCAATTAGATAATGTGGTTGCAACAAACAGTGAGCATCTACAAAATCTATTTTTGAGAGAAAGTAAATCGGACAAATTTCTTAGACGAAACACAGAGAACATTTATGAAAAGTTCTCAGAGAAGGCCGGGAAATGCCTCAAACACAGTCTTTCACAATGACCAATTTTGAACAGTATAATTACAAAGCAAGAGAAATTCCGTTCGTTATTCGATATGAAGTAGTTGGAGCAATTCACTGTGAGGAAGGGTAGTTGGAAGTTTTAAACTCACCTTTTTTAAATTTGATCTGCATAGTTAAGGCATCAAATGAAAATACTCGTGCCTCGCTAGGTGCCAAAAAATTTGAACAAACATTGTATTCAGACATGAGAACGTAGACAGTATGCCCAATAAACTGTACAAAGGAACCTTCTTCTCAAAATTAGACTTCAAGGATTCATTGTGGAAGATTTCCTTAAAGTAGACGAGAGAGAATATCGTAATATCTGCATTCAATAATTTCATCAGTTAAACGTTTTTCTTTAGTTTGTAATAGTGGTAGTACGTTAAGGGACTATGCAAATCATTTGGGCAAACTCAAAGGGATTTGTATTTAATGGAAATTAATTATTCTTTCACACTGGCCGTGTGTAGGCTAAATTGTGGAAACGTTGAGTCAGACTGAAAAATTCAATGCCATAGCCGGGATTTGAACCACGGATCTTCTGGTTTCCGTCCAGCCGCACTACCATTGTGCTACTATGGCCAACGTGCCGATATGACATTAAATTCTCCAACTGACTCATATTTTCCCGGTAAACCACTTAGGAGTTCTCATAAACACATGAGACAACTACCTTAATGGCGACTTACTACATGTAAGTACTTTAAGGCCCGGGCTTTATAGTTAACCACTATTAGGTTAATTAATGGAAATTAATTATTCTTTCACACTGGCCGTGTGTAGGCTAAATTGTGGAAACGTTGAGTCAGACTGAAAAATTCAATGCCATAGCCGGGATTTGAACCACGGATCTTCTGGTTTCCGTCCAGCCGCACTACCATTGTGCTACTATGGCCAACGTGCCGATATGACATTAAATTCTCCAACTGACTCATATTTTCCCGGTAAACCACTTAGGAGTTCTCATAAACACATGAGACAACTACCTTAATGGCGACTTACTACATGTAAGTACTTTAAGGCCCGGGCTTTATAGTTAACCACTATTAGGTTAATTAATGGAAATTAATTATTCTTTCACACTGGCCGTGTGTAGGCTAAATTGTGGAAACGTTGAGTCAGACTGAAAAATTCAATGCCATAGCCGGGATTTGAACCACGGATCTTCTGGTTTCCGTCCAGCCGCACTACCATTGTGCTACTATGGCCAACGTGCCGATATGACATTAAATTCTCCAACTGACTCATATTTTCCCGGTAAACCACTTAGGAGTTCTCATAAACACATGAGACAACTACCTTAATGGCGACTTACTACATGTAAGTACTTTAAGGCCCGGGCTTTATAGTTAACCACTATTAGGTTAATTAATGGAAATTAATTATTCTTTCACACTGGCCGTGTGTAGGCTAAATTGTGGAAACGTTGAGTCAGACTGAAAAATTCAATGCCATAGCCGGGATTTGAACCACGGATCTTCTGGTTTCCGTCCAGCCGCACTACCATTGTGCTACTATGGCCAACGTGCCGATATGACATTAAATTCTCCAACTGACTCATATTTTCCCGGTAAACCACTTAGGAGTTCTCATAAACACATGAGACAACTACCTTAATGGCGACTTACTACATGTAAGTACTTTAAGGCCCGGGCTTTATAGTTAACCACTATTAGGTTCAAATCCCGGCTATGGCATTGAATTTTTCAGTCTGACTCAACGTTTCCACAATTTAGCCTACACACGGCCAGTGTGAAAGAATAATTAATTTCCATTAATTAACCTAATAGTGGTTAACTATAAAGCCCGGGCCTTAAAGTACTTACATGTAGTAAGTCGCCATTAAGGTAGTTGTCTCATGTGTTTATGAGAACTCCTAAGTGGTTTACCGGGAAAATATGAGTCAGTTGGAGAATTTAATGTCATATCGGCACGTTGGCCATAGTAGCACAATGGTAGTGCGGCTGGACGGAAACCAGAAGATCCGTGGTTCAAATCCCGGCTATGGCATTGAATTTTTCAGTCTGACTCAACGTTTCCACAATTTAGCCTACACACGGCCAGTGTGAAAGAATAATTAATTTCCATTAATTAACCTAATAGTGGTTAACTATAAAGCCCGGGCCTTAAAGTACTTACATGTAGTAAGTCGCCATTAAGGTAGTTGTCTCATGTGTTTATGAGAACTCCTAAGTGGTTTACCGGGAAAATATGAGTCAGTTGGAGAATTTAATGTCATATCGGCACGTTGGCCATAGTAGCACAATGGTAGTGCGGCTGGACGGAAACCAGAAGATCCGTGGTTCAAATCCCGGCTATGGCATTGAATTTTTCAGTCTGACTCAACGTTTCCACAATTTAGCCTACACACGGCCAGTGTGAAAGAATAATTAATTTCCATTAATTAACCTAATAGTGGTTAACTATAAAGCCCGGGCCTTAAAGTACTTACATGTAGTAAGTCGCCATTAAGGTAGTTGTCTCATGTGTTTATGAGAACTCCTAAGTGGTTTACCGGGAAAATATGAGTCAGTTGGAGAATTTAATGTCATATCGGCACGTTGGCCATAGTAGCACAATGGTAGTGCGGCTGGACGGAAACCAGAAGATCCGTGGTTCAAATCCCGGCTATGGCATTGAATTTTTCAGTCTGACTCAACGTTTCCAGGATTTGTATTTAATTATTTATTTATTGGTTGGTTAGGTGGGTGGGTTATCCATTAATTTTACTTCCTTTCATTGCTTTCTTTCATTTGTTTCTTTCATTTGTTTCTTTCATTTGTTTCTGTGCTGTTTAAATACTTAGTCCTCAACTTCCCATTCTATACTGGGTTTGAAAAACCACCAAACTTGGCAATTAGATACTGTGATGCAGCAAACAGTGGGCATCTACAAAATCTATATTTGACAGAAGGTACATCGGACAAATTTCTTGAACGAAATACAGAGAAGAGTTATGAAAAGTTTTCAGAGAAGACCGGGAAATGCCTCAAACACAGTCCTTCAAAATGACACATTTTGAACAGTATAATTAGAAAGCAAGAGAAATTCCCTTCGTTATTCAAGAAGAAATAGTTGCAGCAATTCACTGTGAAGAGGGGTAGCTGGAAGTTTTAAGATCACCTTTTTTAAATTCGATCTGCATAATTGATACATCAAATGAAAAGATTTGTGTCGCACTTGATGCCAAAAAATTTGAACAAACATTGTATTCAGACAGGAGAACGTAGAAGATATGCTAAATAAATTGTACGACGGTAACTTCTTCTCAAAATTAGACTTCAAGGCTTTATTGTGGAAGATTTCCTTAAAGAAGACGAAAGAGAATATCCTAATATCTGCATTCAGGAATTTCATCAGTTAAACGTTTGTCTTTAGTATGAATTAGTTGTAGTACGTTAAGGGTAATGTGCAACTTCCTTTCATTTGCTTCTTTCATTTGTTTCTGTGCTGTTTAAATTCTTTAGTTCTTAATCTCCCATTGTATACTTCAATATAGTTAACTCAGCTTGTATTTAAAGTAAATCAAGCTGCGCGCGCATATGAAGCGGAGAGGCGTTTTCAGGAAGGCAAACAGTAGTGAATCATGGCGGAACTGGCGATTACTATTGAACATGCGTGCGGAAAGCCTTTACGAAGTGGTGAAAAGATTATATTATTGACTGTATTTAACAAGTTCCATGAACAATTTCCAGAACTTGCTATCGATGAAGTGGTGAAGGTAACATCTGGGTTTTACGATGTAGCAGTTTCCAGCATTTATAACACACTCAAGGAAATAGCCACATTCGTCAGGTGAAGGGTTACGTCGCCAGAAATAACACGACACTCAAAGTGCAAGATGTGCTGACGCTAGTAGACGCAGCATTTCATGATGTAACACCTGATAACTGGAGTGCCTGTGTCCAACATGTGATTCGACAGGAACAAACCCTGTGGTACATGGAGGGCATTATTGACACCGTCGTGGAAAAACGCGTGATACAACTAGGGAACGATGGCTCGAGAAACCCGGAGGCGTCAGATCTGGAGGGTATCGAACCAATCTCCAGCTGAGATTAGAGGTGTGCAATTGACGGAAGTAGCAGTTAATTTTCATGGATTTTAATAGTATACTACGTGATACTTAGCTCGAGAAATGTGCCTTTAGGTCCGAAAATTTTTATTAATATTATACTTAACAAAGCGATAAAGCGCCTGGATTGAATAAATAGGTGCTTTTGTGGTGAAAATGCATAATCATATTATTAATACATATTACTATTATACTTAAGTAAGCGGTAACAGTAGTGTCTTTCAGAATGCCCCTGGACGCGGAGTGATACAAAACCGGTGTTTTGTTTACTGTACTTTATTCTCTCGTTGGACATAGTATAGTAAACTGTACTTTTAGTTAAGAATATTATTGTTACGTTATCCTAAAATCGAAAGCGCAAAAACCATCATTTTAGCCTGTGGTGGTGGTGGTGGTGGTGGCGGTGGTGGTGGTGGCAGCGGTGGTGGTGGTGGAGGCGGTGGTGGTAGGGGTGGTGGTGGTGGTGGTGGTGGCGGTGGTGGTGGTGGTGGTGTTGGTGCTGGTGGTGGTGGTGGTGATGGTGGTGACGGTGGTGGTGGTGGTGGTGGCGGTGGCGGTGTTTAGGCTTCTAGGCTATCACCAAGGCGGCCCGTGTCATTGACGGGATTTGAACCACGGACCTCCTGGTTGCCATTCAGACGCTCTAACCAATCTTTCCATACTTTAGCCTACACACGGCCAATGTGAAAGTACAAGTAATTTCCATTAATTGACCTAATAGTTGTTAACTATAAAGCCCGGGCCTTAAAGTACTTACATGTTGTCAGTCGCTATTAAGGTAGCTGTCTCATGTGTTTATGAGAACTCCTAAGTGCTTTACCGGGAAGAACACGAGTCAGTTGGATAATTTAATGTCATGTCGGCTCGCTGGCTATAGTAGCTCAAGTGTTAGGGCAGCTGGACGGCCACCAGAATAACCGTGATTCAAATCCCTGCTATGCCATTGAGTTTTTCAGTCTGACTCTACCTTTCTATACATCTGTTATTATCATTACTAAACCCTCAACAGGACATTTTGATAATGAATAGTACGTCAACGTTATAAACATGAATTTAATTTCGAATTGATATCTAATTCATTCGTTGTAGTTACAGATCCCGTAATACACATTTCCTTAGTAATTAAAATATTATAGTGGTGTATATGTATTAATTGTTTGGGAACAGTTCGATAGGTTCGGGATGGAAATAGGTTTATTACGTGTAAAGAATATACATAGGATTTGTTGTTTTCCATTAACCTTATACAAAAATACAAATAAATAGCAGCTGGTGGGTTTCAGTGCACTGGTATTTGGCCTCTCAACCCAGATCAGTACAATGATGAAGATTTGATGGCCGCAGAGAAGTTACAAATACCGGGTAACCAACAACCAGAGAATAACATGCACTTTCTGTTGCGGACGAAGATCATGAAAGCCTAGTCGACCTACTCATCAAGAAACGCCTGTATTGTACAAGACCTCAATAACAATAAGTTATATCGCACTAACAACAATATCAGAATGCTCTACCATTTCATTGTTCCATTTAGCTGAATTAGGCCTGTCCCTTCCTCACTAATCACTTCTGTCTCCAGAGATCCAAAGACGCCCAAAAGCTCTACCAAAATTTTCATTCCAGATATTTCTCACATTCAAGGTCCCTCACATCCTTCCACCATGACCACTCGACGAAAGCCAAATAAAATAAAGTCTCAGATGCAGATTTTAACAGCTCCTTCAATGAAGGAACAACTGCAGGAAGCAGAGCGGTGGCAATCCGTAAAAAATTGCACAAAAGTATTGGAACCAAAAACAATAACACCAAAATGGCTGAAAAGAGGACTCCCAAGAAACAAAAAACAGGAAGGAAAATGCATTTGCCTGATAGCTCCAGGGACGAAGATTCTATCAACGAATTAAATATATGTGACGAAGACGAACGTGACCATTTGGAACCAGTATCAAAATATATATCTTTTATTTGTGGAACATTTGGACAAAATAACGAACTGTGGTTCCGTTGTGCCTCCTGCTCCGAATGGACACATGAGGAAAGCTTTGAAACTGACACAACTGATAATTATAGATGCGATTATTGCATAAAGAAATATTAAACTAGTTTATTCAGTTTTGAGCGCCATTAACCGCACATGGCGGCCAATACCGCTCAACCCAACCTTTTATATTTGTTTATTTCCACGGCTTCCTGTTTAAATAAATATCTTGATCTTTTCTAGAGCCCATTCATGTAACTTGCAATTTATTGTTTTAAAAATGATTTCTGTAATTATACTTAAGGTTGCTGAACTATGAGCACCATTCCCCTACTCTCCCCTACATGCGCCTCCATTCATTTTAAACATCAATTCACGAGTCTGAGAATTAAGACCAGAAAACAAACTCGAATAAAGTTTTAGAAGGTAGTTGTTGTGTTTCCCTTCCTATATGGATTTGAAACATCGACATTAACGTAAGATACAGGTAGCTGAAATGAGGTTCCTAAGATCAGCGAAAGGATGCATCCTTAAAAAAGTAACACAAGAATTATAAATAGTTCCTCTGGAAGAAAAAAGTTATATGTACGTTATAGAAATGAATGAAATCAACAGGCTGGAAGTATGACAACAGAGAGGATCACAAGGATGACATTTTACTTCAGGGCGAAAGGAAGAAGGAATTGGGTAGTATAGTTTATTTACGTCATTTAGTCATCTTGCGTGGTCCTCACTGATTATTATCTAATACGTGGTTTATTTGTCAGCCAGCTCTTCGCTCTAAGCTGTCTGGTCCCTGTGAGCACCAGTCAGAATGAGTGATACTCAATCGCGGTCTGGATTCAGATTGCAGTTTTAGTGGAACTGTACCTGTCCGAGAACCTGGGCCACAAGTATTCGAAAACAGTATTCAGGGCAAATGCAAACGGGAACTTCGAACTCATCCGAGAGGTATTCGAGTAGGTACATATTAGGTTTCGAGGATATCCAACATTTAAATACATCGACATTTTGTATTGTAGTACTCCTATCACAAGCGTACAGGCTCAGATAAGACATTCACACACGCAGATGTACCTTACCAGATCTCAGTACAGGCTTTCTGTTAATCTACACCTGTCCTACACAGTTTGCTAACTGCAATTGTCTGATCAGTAGAGTAGAACAAATTTGGCCTGGACTAAATCCGTTTTTTCATTGTTTTGTAAACATTTTAAGATATTCATTTGTGATTTTTCGTATTATATCAGTTTTGATAGATTTTAAGGAACCTTTTCCTGCTTATTATTATACAGGATTTCATAAATATCGAAACCAGGAATGACTGAAGTTTGTGGCGAGAGGGAGAAGCTGAATGAAGATTACCGCTACAATATTTTCCATGCAAAATGTTATATAGAAGACTTAAGAAGTTCAGAAGATAGAAATTTGGCGTGAGAATGGATTGAGAAATTATCAATCGAAGACGGCAGCATTGATGAGTTGCAT
Organism: Mantis religiosa; assembly: GCA_030765055.1. Taxonomy (NCBI): domain Eukaryota; kingdom Metazoa; phylum Arthropoda; class Insecta; order Mantodea; family Mantidae; genus Mantis; species Mantis religiosa. Next base: position 40,227 of record JAUKNK010000147.1, on the reverse strand, counting down.
ATGCGCAACGAATTTGTAATGTGTCTTTATTTTTCCGTTCAGAAGGGCATTCTTACACGTCCATTTAATTGCCATCCACCTAGAGGTCACTTACATCTCTTAAGACACTTCTGCCGTAGCGACTGGAGTTCATTTAGTCGTCCTGATCGCCACCATCTACAAGAACCTTCCCCTCATCGCAGTAACACAGCGTCTACTGAAGCAACAACTAAGACCAAAATTAATAGGTACGTGATTCTGTAATCGATATTTTTTCTAAAATGTTTGGTAGAATAAATTATTGTGTATTACGTGTGAAAAGTGGTAATTATTTCAGCAGAAGTCTTAAAAGGTATTTTGTTTACTTTATATTTTAACAGTTTTTTATAGTACGTAGCATTCCACACAAAAATTACGATAGCAAGACTTCAACAACAATACACATTTTGTGATTCCTGTTCGCTTTCCTACCATATACAGTAGTAGCGCAAGTATTGCATTCCACCCAAAATGTCAGTGGAAATATTCGTTTTGATGTTCTCTGAATTGAAGAAGGATCATTTAGAGTAAAAGGTTCAACTGTTAGGTCAATAACGTACCGACTAAAAACCAAATTTTTGGAATTTAATTTAGCTTACTGTAAGGATACGAAGCAAAGACTTTTTTTTTAAAAAAAAAGCACCATTATTAAAGGCTACCATAGACATGTAACAGTTTTCAAACATTTTGAATTTCTGAAAAAGAGTTGAAACTATTTTGATAATATTGCGATATGCTTAAGAGGTTTTTGTAACTAATTAAATGTTTATTCTTAATTTTCTGGCAATGTCTTCATTCTGGGTGAATTTTGTATAACTTTGACACAAAATCTAACAACAAAAATAGCATAGACCTCGCTAAGGCTCACATACTTCATGTCATACTTGGTTTTTCGAAGAGTAAACCATTCCAGAAATATTTGTGTTATTTGAGAGGATTTTCCAGTACTTTTCTTAATAGGAAGTCCGTATTCTTTATTGTCACTTGGCCATTCAGAGAGAATAGTATTTTAAATACATCACACAGCGACAGCTGTTTTAAGAGAAGACTATCACTTAAAATACTTCCACATTCCCCTGCTCCTACAATAAGGTAATATTTATTAACAAGAAGTGGATAGAGGAATAAGTGTAAGTGTACTTTAACAGAGCAGAGAAAGTCATTTGAGTGCAGCACATCAGGTTTTTAAAATAATTTACTTCTTCATCATCCGCTATTAGGGTTTGAGTAATTGCTTAAGGTGAGAAGCTACTTCATTTGCTGTTGAATTAGCTTTTTTGTTTTTATATTTTACTGAAATTGCATCCCTGTAGATTCCAAATATACAGTTAGAACTTCACTGGAGGAATATTTTATATCTAATTTGGTATTATATTAGTGGGTGATAAGTTGTTGACACGCCCTTTTCGTTTACTTTCAGAAAATCGGTCATAATTTCTGTAATACTGAACAGATATTTCTGAAGGAAGTCTTGTTTTGTAATGGATCTTTCAGGATTCCTCTTGGTACCACTGTAACTCCAATGTTGCTAGTTTTTCTTTTGTGTTTGGCTGTGTATATGAACAGTAATTTCTTCTTAATAATATTTTGTTCTAGTTATTGGTGATTATATGATATGGGTAGGCCTAAAACATTTGGAAATATAAAGTTTACATGCAATGGTTTTACTAAAACAGAACAGTAAATGTAGAAAATATAACTAGAATAGACAGTGAAACCACGTGTAATATTGAGGTTAGTAGGCCCAGTTCACACAATACATGTGCTAATCATGATAGTCATATACAGAAATTCATGAGCTGCGAGTCGTGAAAGCAGATAAAATGGTTGAAGAACTGGCCAAGAAGGCAAGAAAATGAAGAGGAACTTGAAAAGAATGAGGGAGGATACAGAAGGTCCAGACTATGCAGCAGGAATTTTCTGACTAATGTGAGAAGTCAGTAATCAATATACAAACTTTAAAGCTTTTTTTCTGAGTTTCAAAGATTTTTAGGTTCCGGTACACTTTAAAAAGTATATATTCCAAAACATAAATTGTTTTTGTGTATTAAGCAGATTTATAAGAGTAATAATAAGAAGGGATTTCTCTCTGAGATACATAAAAATAGTTTAAAAAATAAAATACTCTGAAATTTCGGTGCTTTTTAAAAAAAGCTACAAAATTATAACGAACTATCAGTGGAAAATTTCAAATTATACTAGGTATTATTCAAGATAAAGGTTTTAAGAATATGCATGAAAATTGTCATGTAACATATCAATAATAATTTCTTAGTAATGTGCAACTAAAACTCATGAAAATAGCATTCTAGAGATAGGCAGTACCTTTTCACCTTAATTCTTACCCAATAAAGTCAGGGGGAATGTGATTTCAGGAATGAATACGCGAATAACACAAAGAAAACTTCGTGGGATGTGATTCGGTGTCCGGAGGCCATCCACTGTCTCTTTTTCAGATACTTTAGGTATGTATGGCAAGATATAAACAATCTCCATTTTGTTAGAACTGCACATGCGCTCAGAGAAGTACCAACATTAGAAACCGAAGACATCGAAATAAAGATGATTAGCTTGGGAAGTCAGTAAATGATCATATTGAGAAGTTAAAATTCAATTTTGAGAATATATCTGCTAGTGTACTTAAGAGAATAGCAGTAGAAACTGAAATCTTAGGTACTATCAGAAATGAAATATGTGCACAACAAGACTTTGTTAAAGTATAAACTTGGAAGAAGCGTCGGGACAAATGTGAAACTTGCCCTAAAATTTATATAGGAAAAACAAAGAGAAATATTAACATCAGAACTAAAGAACATCTAAGAAACATTAAAAATGGTGAAACAGAAAAATCAGCAGTGGCTTTTCATTTTTTGAATACTAGACATGACATCAACTTGGAAACATTTCTAATAACATATGTTAATCACCCCATAGACCTTTCCGTATGGGAAAAAATCTTCATCAACAAAAATCGTCATAGAGTCATTAATTTTGAAACTCCACCACCGGACATCTTTGACTAGTACATCACGCCATCTATTGACAAAATGGAGAAAGAGGAAAGCACTACAACTTGCACTAGTCAAGTATCAGCTGATGATAGGAGCGAGAGCTCTTGAAACATATCCTGTGAATAAACAGAGTGAAGCAATGTGTCAATATCTTCTCGATCACTTTTGTATTAAGACTTTGTTACTTTAGCATTACCTCTCTGCCGTCATTTTAGATTGCCTCTCTCCCATCGTGCGGACCTGCACTGTTCATGCTTCATTCTCTGTTACATTCACTCTTTGCATTTTCTGCAGAATCTCTGCGCTGTTCCTCAGGGTTTAAAGAAACCATGATTCTGCATATTTGTTTGTCGACTATGAGGTCATGTCTGAGGTAATTATTTTCTGTTAACTTTGAAAATCAAAACAGTATTAAAATACACTCGTTTCGTGTGATTTGCGCTCTGTCGCATGCAGGAAGGGAGGGGTGGGAGTCAGGTGATGCTTGGATGGCGGGAAGGGGAGAAGGCTCTCCTCGCGCATGCGCACACTGACCGCAGATTGTTGGCGGTCTACCGACAAGCGGGAAAATCATTTGTGGGAAATTATTTAACTAATAAAGGAAGCATAATTAAAATGTAGATGAATCCAGAGGCTGTGTGAATGACCTGTCACTTTACCTTATGTTGTGTACATCACGTAAGGTTAGTTGTTATTTTTACCTTCTGTAATGTTGTTGTGTACATAACGTATAGTTAGTTGTTATATTTACCTTCTGTACTGATTATGTATAGTAGATAGAGGAAGTAATACATTCTACATAAAAATTTCATACTGCATTTCACCAAAAATACATGTTTTGAAGGCCTCTAGGTTTATAAAGATTCATTGTGAATGTACGAGGGATGTTCAATAAAGAATGATCACATTCTTTTTGACAACGTACCGTTCCTCATCCTCACAATTTTGATGGGCCTTCTCAAAATAGTCTCCCCTTAATGCGATGCACTTGTCCCAGCGTTTCTGCTAGTCTTCAAAGACATGATGGAAACCATTTTTAAGAGATTCTTCAAAATCGCCTCCGCAGCCTTCACCACTGCTTCTGATGATGGATAATGCCTCCCACGAAGGGCTTTCTTCAAGTGAAGGAATAGAAAAAAGTCACATGTGGCTAAATACGGACTATAGGGAGGGTGAGGGATGCACTTCACGTTGATTTTTGCAAGACATTCAGCAACATCATTGGCAATATGCGGCCGCGCATTATCGTGGTGCAGCATCCAGCCTGCTTCACGGAAAAGTGGTCTTCTACGCCTGACATGAACTTGCAATGTGTTCAGGACATCCCTGTAGTATTGTCTAGTTACTGGTTTGTGTGCATGTACAACATGCTGATAAACCATTCCATGAATATCAAAAAATGAGATGACCAAAACTTCCCCAGCAGAAGCAACAACTTTTTCTTTTCTGGGGGTTGGAGATGACCGAGAATTTCAAATTGAGCTTTGCTGTTTGCTCTCAGAATCAAAATGATGTAGCCAAAACTCACCAGCAGCGATTACATTTAAAATGAACTCCGCAGCTTCCTCAATCATCATCTTTACCCACATGCAGACCTGCATGAGAATGTCCTTTTGTTCGGGAATCAACAGTCTTGGATCCCATCGCGCACAAACCTATCTCATGTGCAATGTTTCTGTCACCAACGTGTGAGTGGCACCCAATGAAGTGTTCGGTATTTTAGAAAGTGATATTAAGGTAATTCGTCGATCCTCTCTCACATTGGCAGCAGCGGTGTTGATGTTTTCTTCCGTAAGAGCAGTAACTGGAGCACCGGGTCCACCTTCATTTTAAATTGTCTCCCCTCTTTAAACATTTTAAACCACTTTCGAGCTGTGCTGTAGGGAAGAACAGACTCTCCATAGCCTCCTGTAACATTGTATAGACCTCAACTGAAGATTTGTTAAGACGAAAGCAGAATTTCAAAGCCGCATATTGTTCCTCGCGTGTTACCTCCATTGCAGCAGTAGGCGATATTGAACATGTCTGAACTTGCCTGGTTCTCACAGGTGGCAACCAGTAGTACCAACAATGAAACTACTACTGCGTGTTTGTTTCACATTAAACTAACAGAGTTTAATAAGATGGAGATTTAGTGCAAAAAATTATGACGGTAAAAAATATGATCATTCTTTATTGAACAGCCCTCCTATATATGTGCGGATCCAACTGTAAGCAACTTACTGAAAAGTGAAATGTTGTACAAATAACATAGTTTATATCTGCCAAAGATGCAACATTTCCTCATCCAAACTAACCTTTATATGCAGAAATGCTAATTATTTTTTGTTTCCTCAAAAATGGCAAAATAAATTTCATTCCAGTGTCATACATTTATGTTACATGTCAACTGAATATCTATGTACCTACCAGTGAACCATAACAGACGTACAAATAAATGTAGGTCTCCTTACAATATCTAATTCATTTTAAAAAACTTTTTGTGGCATCAGCTCTATCTGAGATATTCATAGTCATTTATTTAGTGCGCCTCTATGGCATAGGTTTTAGTGTGTCTGCCTATTGATCAAGAGGTCCCAACTTCGAATCTCGATCAGGCTGAGTTATCTCTATAAAGTTTCTTCCAGAGTTTTCACTTGTCCTTAATGTTGAATGTTGATTATCTCTAGGCTCTATGGATGCTGACTCATTTGAGCATTATTTCACTCATTTCATTCATCGACCGATATGACTTAAAGGGGAGCCAGAACGGCATTCTGGGGTGAAAATGCACACAGTGAGTTATTGCTAAAATAGTCTTCCCTGATGTTTGTAGAAGCAAATAACGAAATTTATTTTCCTGTCGTAGAGTTTTAAAAGTCCTAAATAGACTCATTTTGAAAAGGCTGTACAGTTGCCACGCCCCCTATTAGTCATTTGTAGCTGTGTTCCCTACTTGGTTGTTACCCTATTGAAGCTATATTCCTTATTAGGAAAGGAAGTCTTTGTTTTTATATTAATATTAATCTGTGCATCTGATATTAATTCTTCCATACTTTGTTTAGCATGTTTTCAATTACTAGTGCTGCTTTCAAGATGAAAAGAGGTAATAATTTTGGTGTAAGAAATCAGCATGGGAATCAGTATAAACAGTTAAAGTCATCCCGATTACATATTAAAAGAGTTACAGCCCCTAAAATGGAAAAAGTGTACTAACGCATGACAGTATATTGACTTCGTCAAATCCAACCTCAAACATTGGCGATGAATGTGAAGTAAAATGGGTTCTTGAAGGAAAAATTGGTTTCTTCATTGTGTAATGGAAGTGATGACAATTTAACTAAAGTGAATAATGATATTAGATCAACAAGTTTTCAGTTAGTAGATATAGAAACTTTGTACAGTATAAATTTTGTGAAAATGAAAATTGTTGTTATATCAGAGGACTCCAGGAAACAAAATGGATTATTAGCTACATCATCACTTAGTTGCCAAAAGTGTAATAAAGAATATACATTTGAAAAATCCAGAACTACTGAAAGTGGTACAGAATTAAATATAGGGTTTGTCTATGTCTTGAGAAGCATAGGCAAGGAAATGAGGCAGGTAAGACATTGGCTGCTCTTCTCAATTTACCAGCCCCCCAAAATAAATTTAACAAAATAATTGATAATACCATAGAGCAAATGACCAAGGAGTCCAGGAAGAAAAGGAGTGAAAAACCAAAGAGGGAGGATGCTGATGATGAAAAAGATGCAGAATATGGATCTGGAGAAATTCAGAGGTGTAGTTCCAACATAGCACAACTTTAATGCTGTTTTCTTTGTTTTATTTTTTTTAACTTTGGTTGTGCTCATCTCTAAAACATTCTTTAGCTACAGGTCTACAGTTTTTGCTGGGATTAAAGCAATACTTAAGCTGTTTTTAAAGGTACTTGTAGAAAGATACATGCAAATTTGAATTTAAAAAAAATAAATCTTGGATATTTTTAGAAGTAGATTCAAGAAGCTTACTTAAAAAATCACATATCCTTTATTAAAACTCCAAAATAAGATTTATTATCTTAATTATTTGTGAAAGTGTTGTAAAATAACAAGTAAACGTTTCAAATTGATGCGTTGAGTAGTTCTTGAGCTAAGCGCACCAGAAGTCTCTCATTTTAACATTGGTCAGATAGGCTGTTCCGGCTCCACTTAACACCTGGAGGAGAAATTTTTTTTAAAAAAAGGCTATTTGTTTCATTTTTTCAGTACTTTTGTGATATTTTGAAGGAGTCATCGTCCAATTATTTCCTGTGATGTGATGGAAAGGCCATGGAATTTCAAGGCCAGCCTATAGTTTTGCATTTGAGACATCTGACTATTGATTTGTCACTACCTATTACAAAATGAGCAATAAAACTATTTCTGCAAACATGCAGTTGAATAAGGCTTCATAACAATCGTTTGTAGAAGCACAAATCAAAAAGGCTCTAATGGTTTTAGTAAAAAAAAGCTCAATATTTATTTATTTATTTATTTGTTTATCTATGAATTTATTTAATTATTTTTTGAGTAAGCTCTTCTTTCTAAGCAAATCTTATAAAAGTTGTGAACCCTAAGTATAGATAAAAGCACAAAAATTGTAGATGTCTGTAAAACACCTGAGTTATTTCAAATAACTTTTCATAGCATCTACCATTTCAGAGATATCTGTTATTTGAATTTTTCAATATTTGTCATTTTTGATAAAGTGATGTCATATTAAGAATAATGACCATTATAAACTTGTACATTTGTACTGTCCTATTACATCTAAAGAATAATTTAGTCGACTACCAATTTAGGCAAGATATTCACAATTATAATACGAGGAATAACAACCGAATCGATACACCATGTCATAGGTCGTCACGTCGCAACAATGCATTCGCGACAATACTATCATTGGTGTGTGCATGCGCGCACACATGTGTGTGAGAGAAACAGAGAAAACCAAACTTATGAAGTTGGATAGATACCAAACTTGGTATTTTGTTTCTCTTCTAATAATACAACATCAATTTTCAAAGCCTGCGAACGCCTTGGATTTGTTTGGATGGTAAAATACTTATCATGGCTTCTTTCAGAAGGAACGTACGGCACGTAAAATATCTCAAGCTTGTTAAAAGAGGCCTCTGAGCAAAATTAATGCTTTTTCACTCCCAATATGAAATGGAACACTGAGAACCAAGCAGTTAACGTGTGTCTATAAATAAAAACTTGGTTTCAATTCACAAATTTCCAAGAAAATCCTCCCATCTAAAGCATTACTTTTCATGACACATATTTAATAATTTCTTATGGACAAGAATTTCATTAAAATAAATTAATATAAATACAATGCTAGTTTTGATTAAAATGCCTGAGATGTTTAAATGATATATACAATGTATATGTTGAATTTTGTAAGAATAGCTGTGAAGACGTTCTGAATGAAAAAGGAATAATTTTGTTCATCTTCGGAATAAAAAGACAAAGCGTGTTTCAATATCATCCTAAGCTGGAAATGTCATATGTGACATCTGAGATATTTGTTGTTATTGGTTTGAAAATAGTTCATTGCAGTTTTTGTGTTGTTATCCATGTTTACTTGTGCCATGGAAGATTTCAAAGGCAGAAATAGTGACTTACATTTTAAACACTTGACTATCACTTAAGCCTTTTTTAGATACATTTATTTAATGTCGCCTAACTACTATGGTCTTATAGCGACCACTATAAGATGGTATAACAAATCTTGTATACAATTGGTCAGTACAATTAACATTTTAGGAACTATTAGGTTACTGTGTAATATAAACACATAAGTTCACACAAACTATACATTCAACTGAAGAATCGATATTGTACAGCACTATGTACATACTTGTTATATATTACTTATTAATTAAAGTCATTCTCACTTCACAGAATACCCCGGAACCAGGTAACACTGAATAGATTTTCATATTGAAAAAGTTAATTTACAGTCTTTTAGAAATAAATACAGTTATTGTAGATTCTTCTGTTCATCTAATAGGGTATGAAGATCTGTAGGAATTTTATGAAGAGTGCTATAGGTTAAGTAGCAGGTACATTCATTATTAATATGATTTACTGAAAATGGTTGGTTGCATGGTTCACAGTGTGGAGGTAATCCTGTGTAAGCTTTGTATATCCAATTCTAAGTCTGGAACAGTAATATTTGTTGTTTTCGACTTGTATGTTTATAAAGACACTGAGTAGGAGATGTGATTAGTTTCACTTTACTGTGCACATTGGTTTCTAGCATATGATGTTTCCATTCCTGAATTATTTCCTTTCTGATATGGCTTATAACATCTTCGTGTGGAACAGGTATTGGGGGCATACTGGCGTTTGTTTAGCTGATTCTTTAGCAGCTTCATCAGCCTTTTCATTTCCGGCTATTCCATGGTGGGATGGTATCCACGTCAACAGTATTTCTTTGTCTTCTAGAATAAGTTTATTGTATACATTTTGGATATCCTTGATTATCAATTCAGTGGACGACAAATCTTGGAGGGACAATTAAACACTCATGGAATCTGAGTAAATCACATATTTTGGGTGCATTGCAGTTTTTATCACTTCTAGGGACTTTTTAATTGCATATAATTCACTAGAGAATATTGTGTAGAATTCTGGTGGAATATATAGCATTGTAACTTCTTGGGCTACAACAGTACAGCCATTTCCAAACTGAGAATGGGAACCGTCAGTATAAATTTCCATATACCCAGGATAGTGTGCATTTATATCTTTAAATATTTCTGGTACAGTGTTCTGTCCACTTGACCTTTAATATGTTCAGACATTTACAAATTTATCTTTGGAACTGAAAGTCTCCATGGGGGAATTCCATTCTTACTAGTTCTGCATATTAACAAGGGAAGTTCTAGTCTAAGTTGTTTCAAGTAATAGCAAATTCTCTGTGTATATGGAACTGCAAATATTTGTGATGTTTCATCTGTTGTAGTTTATTTGGCATCGACGACTTTAAATGGATTAACAAACGCAGTTGATCTTAACAGGTATGCAAGGCTTAGCTGTTTTCCTCTTACATCAACTGGTGGTTCATCTACTTCAATCTGTAAGCTTTCAATAGGACTTGTGCGATGAGCTCCAAGAATTATTCGTAGTGCTGCTGAATGTATCGCATCAAGCATTTTAAGTGTCCTGGGTCTGGCTGAATTATCAGTCTATCTTGTTTCGGATTAATGTTTTGTAGGTCATCCCAGGAACATAGTAATCTGCTGCCCAGTTGTTGGCTGCCAATGCTTTGAGAATATTCAGATGTTTTTACAACTATCCGGAAGTTGTTTTATGTGAGGAACCCATGTGAATCTTGGATCAAATGTAACACCAAGTAGTTTTATTGTTTTAACTACTTGAATTTTATGATTATGGACATGTATTACAGGTTCAATAGGTTTTTTCCTAGTTTTCGAAAATACGATACATTTACCTTTGTTCACTGAAAGTTTTAATCCAGTCTTTTGTAACCAAGTCTCTATATTTGATATCGTTCCCTCTAACAGTTTTTCCTGTAGTGGACATATTTTTACCTTGACAAAATATTGTAAGATCATCTGCAAATAGATTTTCTTGTACAGGTACTTGAACTTTAGATATTATGTCATTGATAGGAACTAGAAATAGTGTCATACTTTATACAGATCCTTGTGGGACACCATTGTTTACATATACTCTTTTGGAAAGTTGATCTTTCAGTCTTACTTAAATATTCCTACATTTCACAAAATGTTCTATAAAATATATCATGTTTCGATTAATATTATTCTCCAGTAGGGTTTTGAGAATATATTCCTTGGATACAGTGTCATAGGCTTTTTCTGTGTCCAGACTGATTGTTACTAAATGTTGAGAGACATTAAATGCTTTCCATATTGCTGTTTCAAGGGATAAGAGATTATCTGTTGTAGAGTGATATTTTCCAAATCCACTCTGTACACAAGTAGAAAGTTGTTTTTTTCTAAGGTCCATCTCAACCTGTTATTTACAATTTTTTCCATTATTTTACACATACAGCATGTCAATGCTATAGGTCTATAACTTTGAGGTAATGAGCCATCTTTTTCAGGCTTAAGAATTGGTATTATTATGGAATTTCGCCACTGTTCAGGCAATACTTTAGTAGACCACATAAAGTTATATAATGCCGGTAGGTATATTAGACCGTCTTCAGGCAAGTGCCTTATTATTTCATAGGGTATTGAATCAGGTCCTGGAACAGTATTACCACATTTGTTTTAGAATTTCTTTCAATACTTGCATTTGTATGGCACCATTAAATTCCAGTGAATCATCGTTCATCATTCTTTGTCTTACAGATATTTGTTGTTCGTTTTTGATTCTTAATAACTCTGGATCATTATTGTTAGATATTTCAGAAAATGATTCAGCTAAAAGATCAGCCATCTGCTTGAAATCTGTTAGATATTTGAGTAACTTTGAGGATGCTTGAGCATATTTGTTCGGAAAAAATTTGGGCTGCTATTGATTTTCTTGATTTTTTCCCCAATTTCACGTTGTGGTGTTGTGTGGTTAAGCGATGATACAAAACATATCCAGGATTCCCTTTTACTGTCTTTAATCGTTCTTCGTGCCTTTGCGCGGTTCTAAAGGTAATTCAGTTTATTTTCTAGTGTGGGGCACTTTTTGTATTTGAAGAAGGCTCGATTTTTATCTCTAGCAATTGTTTTGCATGAGTCATTCCACCATGGAACAATTTTGGAACTTGTAGTACTGGAGTTTGTGGAATGTTTGATTTGGCTATTTTAACTAGCGCCATGGAATATTGTTCAACTAAGTCACTTAAATTATAATTTTGGAATTCAGTAGGTGGTGGCAGCTCTTTCAGAATATAGTTGATGGAGAGTCTAAATTTTGTCCAATCACATTTATTTAGGATCCATTTAGGCACTCTATAGTTATTAGTAGAAACTGAATCACTGGTTATATAAATCAGAAAATGTCACTTCCATGAAGAATTTGAGAAGCTGTCCAATTAAACAAATGTGCTATATCTGGTGAGCTCATAGTGAGGTCTATGCAACTTTGAGTATTATGGGCAACATTATAATAGGTTGGTTGTCCTTGGTTTAATAATATTATATCAGTTCTCTCAATCATCTGTTCTATTATTTGTCCCCTTTTATCGGTGAAAGTAGTTCCCCATAAACTGTTGTGACTATTAAAGTCACCAATTATCATAAATGGTGTGGGTAATTGGTTTACCAATTCTAATAACATATTTAAATTGCTGTAAACACTGTTTGGCAGGTAGACATTACATATACAAATTTCTTTAGGTATATATACCTTAACTCCAATGGCTTCAAGTGTAGTATTCAGCTGTATAGTTTTTTTGTTTATACTATTATATGCCTCTCTTCCACTTGCATGGCTAGTATCAAGTCGGTTTTTATTATATGGCATATACTTTTTAATTGGATAAATGTAATTTTCTCTGAAGTTTGTTTTCTGGAGGCATATAATTTTAGGTTGATGCTTATTTATCAAGCATTACAATTCTTCTAGTTGGGGTTTTACTCCATTAATATTCCTCAGCAAAATTGTACAGGTCATAACAAAAAATTAGATAATAAGTTGGTAAAATGGTTTCTTTCCATATTATGTAGCCATTACTATGGGTACGTTATTGACTTGTAGCTAGAGTGTTTCTTTCAACATTTAGGGCGGCGAGTAATTTTTTTTATCCATTGTGTGGTCTTGTTCTTTAAACTTTGGTTTGTGAGATGTTGTCTAACTTTTCTCAAAGTTTTAATTAGTATGTCTAAACTAATATCATAATTTTCTGCAACTTTAATAATGTCATCATTTTCAGTGGCATTCTCATAGAAGTTTAAAAGCTGTATATAGTTTAATGCATAATCTTGTGGTGCTTCTTCTATTACTTTCTTTATTGGTGAAAGGACTTCTTTCATAATAGTTTTGACTTTTTTGACAGGAGATTTACGTGTCTCATTTTCTGTCTTCTTTTCAGATGTTTCATCCTCTAAGGGATCTTCATCTAATATAAAAGAATCCCTTTCAGTGTAATGATTGGAATCTTCATTGGGTTCAGTCATCTCAGAGTTGGTTGGTTCAGAAATTTTCTCTTGCAACCTGCTTTCTGTTTGTCAATGTTTATTTTTTGAGTAGTGGTAACGTGAAATGATTCTAAAGTTTCATTGTCATATGAAACTTTTGGGGATAAATCTATTGGTAAATTCAAGTTATTTTCTTCAAAACCTTGTGTTTTGTTATCATTAGTTGGTTTGTCAGCTGTGATATCATCAGCTAATACATGCTTTTGCTGTGGTGTTTCTTCTGTATTAGTAATGGATAGTTCATTTTCAGTTAAATTCACTGTTAAATTATTTAGTGCTCTGGAGTTATTTATATGTGTGGTTTCTAGCTGCTTATTTGAAGTAGGTTCGGAAGTGCCGCTAAGTGGTGGTCTTCAGTTCCTGAGGGAAATATTAGGTTATGAACTTGTGGATGAGAGTGATCTGTAGCTTTTGCTTGACCATTTTGTTTACACTGTCTAGCTAAATGACCTTCTTGTTTACACAGAAAGCACACTGGTGTGTCTGTTGAAAATTATATCCAATAATTTGCACCTTCATATTCAATTACCATACTATCTGGGAGCTTTTCAACATTGTCTGGAAGTGTATACATTTAGCGTCTAAAACTTTAGGATATGAGAAATTCCAGGAGCAGCAATCCCAGCCTTTACATACTCAATATCAGAAACAGGCTGGATTCCTAGCTGTAGTAAGCTTTCTTGGAGAATAGAATTTGGTATCACTGGACATTCATTAGATATGATCACCTGCTTATTTTTTTCCAAAAGGGGCTGCATTTGAAGCGAGACATTGTTTATCATCAATTTAGGGTGTCTTGTGGTTAATTCATTTACAATAGATTTATTTCCTAAATACATACATATTCTGTTGTTTGATATTCTTGAAACAAAACGTATGTTTGAGGTATCAGTTAGTTGGCCTATTGCTAGGACATATTCCTTTATTGGTATATCATTATGGGCTTCAATTACTAAAGCTTGCTCACTGTTTGGGTGTAAACTTCTAGAATATGATGCACTTCTAGATAAATCATTAGCTGTATTATAACCATTGATCTTGTTTAGCTGGCAGCGATCAGCTGCTGCCATCTTTAGGTTAAGGTTAATACCATCAAATATTATCTGATTAATACTTATTACGTTTATCCACGCACCTGATTCTATTCTTATAGCTGTGCTGAAGTTACATTGTACAAATTTCAATAGTTAACACGCCTTAAAATAACTATACCACTAATTATATATAATTATTTATGCAGAAACACTCACAACAAAAAACTTCAATCACGGCCTCCTGCATCCTTCCCACTTAAGTATTTTGTTTATCTTGATTACATATACTAAATGCGTAATGCAGTTGTTTCTGTAAATGTTTGGTATGGAAACGTTTATATTCTTTCAAGCTTCCGCAGTCAAGCAATACGTTTAGAAAGTTATATCGTAATGTAAGAATATTTTGCTGAAGCACCTAAGTGTCCTGGAAACAAAACCATTTGTATATCGCGCCAGAATTCTTTGACTAACCGTAAACATGTGAGTACAAACAAATAGCAGTAGTAAATCACTAGTAACTGGTAGAATGTAATGTATTAGTGTACATTTTAACTTTATAACATGTTTTGTATTTGAAATATGATTAGCAGAGCAACCAAGAGTGCACTGTCTTTAGTTATAGAGAAAGTAATTGACGAGAGAGTTGCTCACATTTAATTAAGTCGTTCCTTCTTGAAGTTTTGGAGGAAAAATGTAACACTGGGAAATATGTTTTGTGTAGACAGTTGTACTGTGTAATTTAGCCTGCCAAATCTTTCGATATGAATAGAACGAATGTAAGTTATTGAGTTATTGGAGAAATGCGCACAATGTTTCGAGATTCTGTTATAAAGGTTAAGGGACTAGTAATGGAAGGGAAAGTTCGTAAGTCTGACGAAGCCCATAGCTCCTATAAGATTTGAATGATAACTACGAGGGCTGTTCAATAAATAATCAACACATTTTTTTTCTGACAACGTACCTTTGCTCATCCTAATAATTTTGATGGTCCTTCTCAAAACAGTCTCCCTCTGAATGCGATGCACTTGTCCCGGCGTTTCTGCCAGTCTTCAAAGACATACTGGAGACCATTTTTGAGAGATCCTTCAAAATTGTCTCCGCAGCCTTCACCACTGCTTCTGATGATGGATAATGCCTCCCACGAAGGCGTTTCTTTAAGTTAAGGAATAGAAAAGAGTCACATGGCGCTAAACCCTGACTATAGAGAGGGTGAGGGATGCACTTCACGTTGATTTCTGCAAAACATTCAGCAACAACATTGGCAATATGCGGCCGCGCATCATCGTGGTGCAACATCCAACATGCTTCATGGAAATGTGGTCTTTTGTGCCTGATATGGACGTGCAATGTTTTCAGGGCATCCCTGTAGTATTGTCCAGTTACTGATGTGTGTGCAGGTACAACATGCTGAGAAATCATTCCATGAATATCAAAGAATGAGATGACCACAACTTTCCCAACAGAAGCAACCACTTTTTATTTTTGGGGGTTGGTGATTGAGCAGATTTCCACACTCAGATTTGCTGTTTGCTCTCAGGATCAAAATGATATAGCCAAGTTTCATCAGCAATGATTACGTTTAAAATAAACTCCGGATCTTCCTCTAACATCAACTTTAACTGCATGTTACCTCCACTGCAGTGGTAGGTGATACTGAACATGTCTGAATTTGCCTGGTTCTCACAGGCGGAAACCAGGAGTACCAACAATGAAACTACTACGGCGTGTTTGTTTCACATTTGGCTAACAGAATATAATAAGTTTGAATTTGAGAGCTAAAAATTATGACCGTTATTGCAGAGCGCTCGTAATGGCATGGTCTGTCAGACTGCTGTTTAGTAACGTCTACCATTGTATAGTTCAGCAATCCTAAGGTTAAACGTGGATAAACCTGTCAGCAACGTCGCATATCGTAGAAATCACGTTGCAAGAGCAGTCAGTGTGCATAAATATTATTTTGATAAATGGTTCACCAAGATATAGCTACTCAAAATAGTTTAATTTCTGTTTAACGGAGGAAAGATTGTGAGAGCTCAATAAAGCGACATCAGTCTCCCCTTGACACAAAAATAAGTGCGGTCAGTGACAATTGTGGTTGAATTAATTAGTAGGGCGCACCGTGGCCGAGTAGTTAGAGCACTCGACTCTCCCCAAAGAGGCTCGGGTTCGATCACAGGCGACCGCATGTGAGATTTGTGATGGATAAAGCGGCGTACCGGGCCCCACCTTCATTTCATGTATCATCAGTGTCACCGCCTGCAGTAAGTGTAGGTACGGGAGGTAGTTAAAGAGGGCTTGTGGATACAAAGAAGTTTCCGGGCTTCCAAAAAGATACCTACAGCTCTGTGGCGGCTACTCCGTCACCAAAACGGGAGGCTAGTACCCAAACATCCGATATGAACGGGGCGACTATATCAGAGAAAGATCTAGTGCCTAGATCGCAACCAAGAGCATCAGTAACACCATGTAAAGCTCCGAGAACACCATCTAAGACTACTGAAAATAAGAATAAGACAGTGAAGTCGCCTGACAAAGTATCGATGTCTAACAACAGGACCAAATTGCCCATTGTGTACCAAGCACCAGAGATCCCTATGCACGGATTTGAACCACAGATCTTCCGGTCTCCATCCAGTTGCTCTAACAACTTAGTTACCATAAAAACATGCCAGCATATGTAAACTAACCTATAATAGTTGCCTAAACAAATTTTCAAAATAACATAACATGTATAGATAGAGTCAACATGAAAAATTCAATGTCATGGGCGGGATTTGAACCACGGATCTCCTGGTTTCCGTCCAGTCTCTCTAACCCATTGAGCTACCATTGCCAACGTGCCGTCCTTATATTAAATTATCCATTTGACTCGTATATTTCCCTGGTAGACCACAAGGGGCTCTCGCATTCGAAACACACCGCTTGTGGCGACTTATTATCGTAAGCACTTGAGTCCCAGGCTTCATCATTTAACTCTTATTATTTTAGTTATTTGATGGAAATTTATCATTTATTCATACTAGTCGTATATAGGCCAAGGTCTTTGATAGATAGAGTCAACATGAAAAATTCAATGTCATGCTCGGGATTTGAAAAACGGATCTCCTGGTTTTCGTCCAGTCGCTCTAACCCATTGAGCTATCATGGCCAACGTGCCGTCCTGACATTAAATTCTCCATTTGACTCGTATATTTACGCGGTAGACCACTAGGTACTTACGATAGTAAGTTGCCACAAGCGGTGTATCTCGGACGCGAGGGCCCCTAGTGGCCTACCAGGGAAACATATCAGTCAATTGGAGACTTTAATGTCAGGACGGAACGTTGGCCATGGTAGCTCAATGGGTTTGAGCGACTGGACGGAAACCAGGACATACGTGGTTCAAATCCCGAGTATGACATTGAATTTTTCATGTTGACTCTATCTATCAAAGACCTTAGCCTATAAACTGCTAGTGTGAAGAAATGGTTAATTTCCGTGAATTAACTAACATAACATGTACTTTAATAGCACACTATCTGTGATAAAACAAGATAAATATTGGCATTGAAGCTTAAAGTTACTTATGTATATAATAGTTCTAATAAGTGAAATGCTCAAATGTAACTCACCATCTGGTCGATTCACTCTTATTTCCCCCAGAATCCGATCTTGAGGGAAGGGGTTAATACACACTACTACATTCTTTGTAAGAATTAAATTTTCTCGTGGCAGTGCTTTCTTCCACAAATTGATTCGATCTTCATCTGAAGGTAATGAAAATATGTTGTGATTTGCAATTGTAGTTGGCTTTACAGCTAGGCACACACCGGCTATTTGGCATGGTAATTGCATACACACGTTATATACAATAAAATAAACACTGTTTTGGAAACATTTTGAATGGTAACAGTAACTCTAAATCCTTGTAAACATAACCTGACAATAGGCTACCCATGCGATGATAGACATAACCTAATATCACTCGACAACAACACAACGCTGTCACTATTACATACGGAGAAGTATTGAAGCTAATAAAAGCTTTTCGCATAGTGACATTAACATGTAATACTAAAACTTTAACTAGTGATAATGCAACAAAAGTTTGCAGAGCTACACTACGACGGTTATTCGTAAAGTATGCTCAACGAATTTCGCGTGAAAAGTGAAACACGCATGCGCACCAACTCCCGGGATGCCTTGCGCGTAAACGATATCATTCGCATTATTAGCCATGCAGTGTGCTGTTAACAAGTGACAGTTAAAATGTTTCAAACAATCGAGCGGCCCGCCGACTGTGAAATACGGTCTGTGATTCGGATTTTAACGGCAAGAAACATCTAAGCAGCGGACCTTCATCAACAATACGATGAGTGACAGCAAAGTGCGTAAGTGGGTTCGAGCTCTCAAAGACGGACGCAACAATGTTCATAATGAACCGCGATCATGCCGGCCTTCGGGCGATCACAGATGATTTGGTCAATGCCGTGGATGAAAAGATCCGTGAAAACCGGTGATTCACAATTTTCACTTTAGCAATGGAATTTCCGGATGTGGGTAAAACGACTCTGTATAAAATTGTCTCTGAAAATTTTAAATTTCTCAAACTGTGTTCACGTTGGGTTCCAAGGTTGCTTACCGAGGAGCACAAAATGACAGGAATGGCTTGCGCACTGAACTTTTTGAGTCGATATCATGAGGAAGGAGATCAACTATTGGAACACATTGTCACTGGGGACGACACGTGGTTTTAATCACATGACTCCTTAGTGAAAACTTCAATCGATAGACCCTCTCCCTGGGGCCTACTGCTGTAGGTACGGGAATTGGCGATCCCGGGGTCCCGAGCCACCCTGACACCCTCGATGTGGGTTCCTCTTACTGGTGAGGGGTCAGACAAAACACCCACCCACGTTTAGACCGTGCGTGGAGATCCCTGTCGGTGGAATGGTTTGCCCTGGTGGTTGAGGGATGCGCATCTGAGCTCATTCCAGTCTTCTTCTGAATTCGGGGAGGGTGCGCATTTCCAATACACTACTTTGGTTTCTGCTTCGCCTAAACGGGAGGTTAGGGACTAACCCACCCCTAATCAATCCGCGAGGACTAGGTACTGTACCGAACTCCAGGGTGAGTGGGACGGCGAGCCCGCTATATCCCCTGTGTAGCCCTGTCATCCCAGTGGGATGACCCCTCGTTGGACTCCGTTGTGGGTGCGGAGCACTGGGGGATAAAACACATTGAATTTCTTATGGAAAACCTTAAAATAAAACGTGGAAATGAATAGCTGAGTATTGTGGTCCTCGCTATTTAGTTATTTGTAGAACTGAGGAAGGTGGAAAGTTTACTACCGTGATCCCGTTCATTATTCAGAAAGGTTTAGATCATATTGCTAGTCCTGTAAAGTCATGTACACGATCACACAATGGCACGCTCCTGGTCGAAGCAGTTTCTCCAATGCAGGCTGCAAAAAAATTGAAAGCCAATATGCTTGCGAGCTATCCGGTGCGCGTTGAATTGCATAGGACCCTGAACACCTCAATGAGGAGATCCAGGAAAACTTGGTGGAACAAGGTGTTACTAATGTATATCGAGTTCACCGCAAAGAACGAGATGAACTAGTGGCCACTCGTACCCTGTTTTTACCTTTGATCGAGTAGATCTCCCGCAAAGGATTAAGGCAGGGTATGAAGCTATTGAACTGAGGCAGTATATACCCAATCCACTGAGGTGTTATAAATTCTAGCGCTTTGGCCACACAAGTGATTCATGTAATGAAGTTGCTACTTGCGTTGATTGCGGGGAAGTCATACATGACCATGTGTTAACTGCAGTGGTCATCATCCATCGAACTCCAGAGAATGCCCGCGTTTTATGGAGGAAAAGGCGATCCAAGAGATCCAGGTAAGAGAGAGAGAGAGAGAGAGAGAGAGAGAGAGAGAGAGAGAGAGAGAGAGAGAGAGAGAGAGAGAGAGTCTGTGTGTCCTTCTTGGAAGGCCGGAAGCTCTTGCGTATTTGTCAGCCATTCTGTCCCTAGGACCGTTGCTTATAGTACAGTGGCAGCTAGGCCGGTACCTAGACATGAAATCGCAACACAATTTAGCAACATAAACGGGGCAGTAATATCCGAAAGATCCATTACATCAACATCACAGCAAAAGCAACAAACACCAGCACGAACAACAGTGAGCGCGCCGACCAAGTCCAGTCCTAAGAAGAAGGATTCAGCCAAGTCACCGCCGAAAGCATCTACTTCAAGAACATGTGAACCGGTAATATATAATGCATCGCCAAGTAAATTTAAGGCCTCACATGACATAACTAACTTCTTTAATGAAAATAGTAAGCCCAGTGAAAAGAAAGCTAGCCAGCACAAAGGTCCGCGAACATCTCCGTCAATATCTGAGTAATCATCTGGGGAGGACGCCGATCGGCGACTTTTATCTTCGCCAGTCGCAGTTTCCGATCGTTTCGAGATATTCGATTCGAAGATACCAGTTCGGAAACCGTCCTCCTCCATTGGGGATGTGGAGCAGATAGATCCTGTCCTCACTGCCCAAATGACAGAGAGGAAAGGGCAGGAAAAACCTGCTAAAAGTGCTAGCCCTGCCCCAAAGAAAAGGAACAAGTTGATTCGAAAACCTCTGGGCAGGTAGCCTTTCTCATGGCAAGTTGATATTGAAAGTAGTCATTTTTATGCCTTTTGGTAGTTTACTGGAAATTATAGCTTTTCATTGCTTTTTTTTTTCTTTGTATCCATTTGGGCTTATTTATTATATTGACCTTTTGTTTTGATCTGTCTTTTAAATTTAGAGTAATTTATATCTGGCTATTGCCATAAATTAGTTTTTATAAGGGCAAAGATGACCAAGCAGTTGAGCGCCCTTATATAGAAATCATCATCATCATCATCATCATCATCATCATCATCATCATCATCATCATCATCATCATCATCATCATCATCATCATCATCAATCGATGGAATGTCGCCACACATCACCAGTCAAGGTCAAGGCCAAGCAGACAATCTCAACACGGAAAGTGATGGCATTCGTGTTTTGGGATAGACATGGAGTATTGTTAGTCAAGTTTATGGAACGATGGACAGCCATCAATGCAGACGCTTACTGCGCTACTCTGACTAACCTCCAACGTGCAATACAGGATACGCGACGTGGCCGTCTGGAGTGTTGTTGCTGCAAGACAATGCCAGACCACATTCTGCCAGGCGAACCCAAGATCTCATCAGCTCTTTTGGTTGGGAACAGATTGACCACCCAGTGTATAGTCCAGAACTGGCGCCGACCGATTTTCACTTGTTCCGCTACCTAAAGGAGTTTCTCGGTGGCAAGCGCTTCCGCACAAATGACGAGGTGAAAGAAGCAGTCGAAGACAGGTTATCCTCACAGGCGGCAGACGTGTATGACGTCAATATACTGAAGCTTGTAGAACGTTATGAGAAATGTTTAAACAAATATGGCAACTATGTAGAAAAATAAAGAAAGGTGTAAAGAATCCAATAATTTTTTCATTTCTGAAAAAAAAGTAATCATGAACTGTACTGCGTATAGTACTTTTCGTAAAATCGTCGTATTTCTCCAAGCGCTATTTGCATTTACGCGATTTGTCCGGTTTTTTTATAGTAATTTACGTCCTCCAACCTTAAGTCATATCGGACGATAAATGAAATGGGTGAAATGATGCTCAAAGGAGTCCGGGGTCCATGGAACTTAGAGCTGTCATTCGTCTTTCAGGATAAGGGAAAACCCGGAAAAAGTTTGTATCATCTAAGACAGTGGTGTCATCGAGTGTAGCTGAGGGTGACTCCCCTCCTTTCCCTCTTCTCCAGCATTTCACTTGTTGCGCGGTGTCGCTGGAAAACAGCTTACTATCATTGGCTATTGCGGCACGTCTACACTCCTTTGTGTTTTAAAACAAATGCAAGTAAGCGGCAGACAGTCTACGTGTCCCGTTACAGAGCCCGAAATCGACAAATTAATAGCTAAAAAGAATAACAACTCCACTTATATTATGAACTAGTAATTATTAACATGTAGCTATAAAGGTATAATTCACAATGGTATTCTATACCCATTTTGTACATGAAAATATGAATAAATTACTTTAACAACCAGCCGTACGCCCTTCCTCACCCCAGTATCTATTACGTCATCTGCGAAGGTTAACTAGGAGGGGGAAAGGTAACTACCCTGTTTCCCCTCAATGATACCACTGATCTAAGATAACAACACAAGATTCGCATTTTTCCAAACAGAATTTCGAAACATCAAGCGGACGAAATTTGACGTTATGTTTTAAAAATATACAGCTACCGCCATTCTGAAACAATGTGCGAGAGCAAGAACTACCTAAGACATAGTTAGAAGGGATATAACACTGAATTTCTTGAACAGTTAGCCAGTGTTCGTTTATATAGATTACGTCCAAGTTAAGATTTTCAATTTCATTTTCTAAAACTGAAAAGTTGTTTCTATGACTTTGAACATTAATATGCAAAAGACTAAAATTATCACTGTCGTAATTAGTGCTTTAATTTGAAAATGTCACATGAATTATTTTTGAGAAGGGAGCAGACCTTTTTGACGTATGAATAGAAAACAACGGATAGTGACATTGCATGGCCACAAATCAGCCCCCATTAACCTATCCTTGTAAATAAAGTCAACACGCAGATTAAAAATACTGTTTAAACCTTTAGATTCTAGTTTTTCCACAGTTATATTAATATCAGGGAAAGCTTCCTTTAGTATCTGTTCTCTGGTGGTGTCGCCTTTTAGTCTTCCAAGATGAAACCATACTTTTCTAACACCGGTTAGAAGGGTAGAACATTTATTGCCTACTATTAAATTCTTGGCAATATGCTTATGTGAATCGTCTTTGGTTTTGGTAGACTTTTCACTTACACTTTCGTATTAGCACTTTCCTATTAACGCTCACAATCCCATCACTCTGAGGAACACTGCGTGCCTTGCGAACAGCTGATGTGCCTTTACTACTCGCTTGACTATAGGGCTGGTGTTTGTACCTGACACTGGGGTAACTCGATACGTCAAGGTCAGAGGTGTTAGACTTTTGTGCTAACGTTTTGTCCTTTAAAAGTTGAATTCCCAATTCTTTATTGTGTAGACGTTTTTCCATTTGCTCGTTTAACTTGTAAATAAGCTTCACTTCTTCAGTAGAAAGCATCAGAACATGCAGATCAGAGTTGATCCTTGTCGATGGAGACGGCACTGTAGTAAAGTTATCACTAGGGGCGGATTTTGCCCTATTTGCTATTTTATTCCTTTGCTCATAAATGTAGGCTTTTAAGCTATAAGCACGTTTCCTACAATTATTAGCCTAATATCTTAGTTTTATAGTGCCTATAAATGCCTATTCCATACATTTGTGCCTATTCTGCTTATGAGTGCCTAAAATTGCCTTTTTAACCAATTTCTTCTGCTAGTAATTTGTGGCAACAGCCTTTGCATTTGTTGGTTTCAACCTGAAGTTTTCGTGGAAGAAATGTGTAGTGTTTAACGCCCGCTTTTACTACATACGGCACCGCAGGCGGTGACACTGATGATGCATGAGATGAAGATGGAGCACCGGTGGAATGAGATGGCGGGGGAAACCGGAGGTCCCGGAGAAATCCCGCTCCAACGACGTGTTGTCTACCACAAATCTCATTCTGCGTTCGCATGGGATCAAACCCGGGCCGCCTTGGTGAGAGCCAAGCGGTCTAAGCACTGAGTCACGGCGTGGCCTTTTCGCGGAAGAGAAATTTATTACTGGTGCACATTGGATATACAAAAAGGGCTTTATTAAGGAGACATGTCTGTGCAAATTGGCCCAAAACTTACAACAATACCAGGTTTAGTTTCTTTGTCTTAAAATTAACATAGACATACTGCAATAATATAACGTTTTTCTAGCGGTACTACAGAAAACGCACATGACTATTTAAATAACCCTACACCTGTATCGTAGCTGCTATTACGTAATTTTAACCTCAGATTTCTCAGATTCCATATTCTCTACATTTTCCTAACTTGAAAATGTTCCACAGGATGCAGTTTTCTATTAATCTGTATGAAATGCTAAACATGCCTATAAGGGCAACTGCATATTTAGTGTATCCATTTACATTTGTTGTGTTTTTGTTATTTGTATTGGAAAGGATTGTAATGCTTACTTGTTACTGAAAAGGCTTAGGAAATGAAAAATTGTTAAATAGGTATGATTACGTTTTCTTTCCGTTGATATGGCGAAGACAAATTTTTCACATACAAGAAAGTTAATAGGTTAAAATGGGTGCAGAAACTGATACCCCAAGCCTTAATTTTTAAAATTCCAATATATGGGACATTTTGAAATTCGCATGTAATTTGGACATAAACTGCTAATTCCTCAGAAACTATTGTAACTAGAAAACTGAACCTTGGTATTTTTCCATTCTTGATTGGTCACAGATATTTGAATTTTCACCCTTAAGCCCCCTCCCCAAAACCAATCTTTTCACTTTTTGATATAGTTAATTACTTCAGTCCTTTCTGCATAATGTGACTTTGTGGGTTCACAGAATTAAAAGTCCGAGTTGCAGATATTCCAAAATGTTCTGTATTTCCTTAGAAATGCACTCAGAGTAGGAGCATTACATCATAACACAGCCACAATCTACCAAGGTCAATGACAGGAACAAACAGCGTTCTGGTTACTTCTGTTTACAACACCCCCGTTACATCTTTACAGCTGTTTACTTCTGTTTACGACCGCTCTGTGATTTCCACTGACTCTCGAGTCGTCACCCCCTAAAATACCTTATTGATAATTCGAGACTGTTCTGTAACAGTCAGGAAATCGAATATTCTATCACCTTCTTGAAGTATAACTTAATCTGTGCCGGAAAGTCCTTTATCTCCGGCACTATTTTTATCTGCTTATGCAAGCTCTTTATCTGCGTGAAACACTATCCGTCTGTAATTTATTTGCGCTGAACCTTTTATGCCCGTCGCCGCGACATTATTATGGTTCTCACTTAGTGAAGTGGATTTATATGAATTTTGATTATACGACAATATCTGTTATTTTAACTTGTTGTGGAGCCATTTATGAAATTTGGAATAAATGTAGAACTATCTCGCCTAGTGAACCGTAAAATAGTATGTATTTAGTGTCATTAGAACCATCATTACTCTCATACATATCCACGTATACCCTTTGACGAAACTCTTTTCTCTACCCTAAGGATAAATTGCTCAACCCTAACTTGCAACAATCTGTCTGGCCCACGTGGAACTCTTTGCTCAACCCGGCTCAACCCATCTCGTCGCTACAGCTCTATGGACCTTGGACTCATTTGAGTATCATATCATCCGTTTCATTCATTCATTCATTCATTCATTCATTCATTCATTCATTCATTCATTCATTCATTCATTCATTCACTCGTTCATTCATTTATTCATTCATTGTTCGATATGACCTGCACTGTTGAAAGGACAAAAAAAGAAAAATCTGTTTCTTTACTAAACTTTTTGTCAAACTAATACTGTTATTAATTTGATATTCGTTTATTAAATTATATTAAGTTATATATCTTCACATAGAAACACCAAATTTCAAGATATTGTTTACATTTATCCGTCATTTATTGTTCACATTCATTAAAACAAACTACAACAGTTATCGTATCTACGCACCAGGCAAAATTACGTACCTTTATATTACGCGGGCAGGACCCACCTCTCAAATAGTATATTTACCTGCTGGTAGACGGAACCCTAAAAGCTGTTGTCAGCAGATCAAGTACGATCGCAAGCCGCTAGGGGAATCGTATATAAAGTCGCTCCATCAGCGATGCTATTGATGGCAATCCAATTCACAACTTCTGGACTCGTCACTGGGTCTCTGAACTGGTCGGATGGTGACAGCGCTCCGCTCTCCTAGCAGCAGCGGCAACAAGCAAGCAGCAGCCACGTAGCAACAGCAAGCTACTGACTGCACCGCCGGCCTGGAGACTTGCCGGCATTAACAGCACTCTTTCCACTGGCGGCTTCCAAATTTAGCAGCGGGCCCCGGCCCGGCATACTAAGAGCGTAAGCCAATCCCAGAGACTACGCTGACTACTGACGGTGCAAGACCAAGACCCAAACCTAACCCTGCCTTCCCCGAGAGCGCAGAACCCATGCAAAAACGCACTAAGCTCACGGGGTAGCAGACTGCTGCTGCCCTCTGCCAACCTATGGCAGCACCAGCAACTCCATCCCACCCCTCACAGGTTCCACTGCCTGATTCAGATGACTCCGACCATGAGAGCTTCGTGTTAGCGGAAGGACGGAGAGAGAAGCAGCATCCCAAACCAATATCACCCCAATCACAGTGTTGCCATTCACCCCCAACCAAAGGGAGGCCTAAACTGCCTCCTATTGTGGCATACACCTTCCCAAACCATGTGGCAGTTATGAGAATGCTGGCCCAACGCCTAAAACTGAAGCTTGAAGCACGCAGGAGGTCTAAAAGGGTGCACATAATCACCTCAAGCGTAGAGAACCACGAGGAAGCAACGGCTTTATTACGGGAGCTGTTCTATAGCTATTTGCCTCAGCGCCCACACGTGGAGAGGCGCATCATCAGAGGTCTAGATTCTGATTGTACTCCTGAGGACGAACACGATATTGAAGCCATATCTGTCGCCCAGCTGAGGAAGACTATTTCCTCAGAAGAAGGCGCCATCAAAGTCCCCATGCCTCTTTTCCTGGTCTTTGTGGACAAGGTGCGAGAGGCCAAAGCTCAGCCCATTGACCTTGTCAGCAGGTTGATGTTCACTGTCGTGAAAGCGGAACGCTTTCACGGAAGAGAAAGACCCGTGCAGTACCATCGGTGAATGGGGTTCCATCACTCAAGCACTATGTATGAGCGAAAGCTCGCATGCTTGAGATGCACGGGCCCCCATGCCCTGAAGGACTGTGCCAAGCCGCCCGAGGAGCGCCAATGTGCGAACTACAAGCAGCAGCACGTGAGTGTTTACAAGGGCTGCGAAACCAGGCTAATGATAATTGAGAGCCGCCGCCAAGGCAACCCGGAGAGGGCTACAGTCCGCCCTGGTGTGTCCTTCGCGGCCACCCTCAGAAAGGCCGAAATCACCCTGCAGAAGGCAGAGGCGTCCGCCCACCCTGCAGCACCTACTCCAGCACCAGCAACAGTGGCCGAACCAGCTGGACCCTCCACAAGCGGGGGCAATAAGAGCGGCAAGCCATAAAAGGGCGGAAAAGGCAAGAAGAGTGGGAGATCCACTAATCCGCCCACCGTAAAGGAGCAGTCATCTAACACCCCAGCTCGTGCTCAAAAGCCAAAGGCACCAGCTGCCCCAGCACCGCAGGTAGCGACAAGGAGAAGTTCCAAGCCCTATCCCTATGCTTTGGGGACCTAATCCAAAAGGCCCTTCCTGCACGGCGCAGCTTCAAGCTGCAGGTAATCAACCCCCCTAACACCGATGCAGAAACACTACATTGTGCTTCAAAAGCTGGAGGAGCTGTATCCGGTATCAGCCAAGTGATGGCCTCTAGAGTTCTTCGGAGGCCATGGCACGCCGCGCTTTGGAACGCAAATTGCATCCGGAGTCACCAGCCCAGAGAACTTGAGTTTGCACAATCCTTCGGGATTGACCTCCTATGGTATGCGAGACATACCTGGATGCTGTCTCGCATTTCTCGCTGCCTAACTACGCCACCCATCAGTTCGATCGCGGCGGCCGACGGGGCGGCGGTACAGCCATCTTCATCCGGAACCATATCACCCATACGCCCTTCCCAAACCCCCCACTCCAGCACGTGGAGGCTTGCGCCATCAGGCTTGCCATTGGCGGACTTGACACGTTGCTGATAGTGGCATACGACCCTCCCAACCACCGCTTCCATGAGGCGGACTACACCACCCTACAAAATATCCATCCAGTGGTCTGCATCGAAGGTGATCTCAACGCGAAGCATGCACACTGGCACAGCCGCACCTCAAATGCCAAGGGGCGCGGGCTCTACCGCCTCTTCAGCGGTAACCTAAACCTTGTCGCGCATGGACCGAGAGGACCTACTTTCTACCCGGCCCGCGGCCGGCCGGACGTTCTCGATATCATGATAACCAAGAACTTCACCTACCACCTAGACCTCTCTGTAGTCAACGAACTCGATTCCGACCACGACCCTGTCGTGGTGGACTTGAACGTTGACATGCCAGATCTGTTAAATCCAGACTGGGCATACGAGGTGGACTGGGATGTATCCGTCCTTGACCTTAACCAACCGTAGACCCGCGACCACACATCGATTCTATCGAGGCTTTGGAGGCGGCAGCTACATCCTTCTCCCAACATCTCCTAAATGTGGTAGGGGCGCACACGCACCGCATTCCCTCTGAACACCATAACCTCAGAACCATACCTCCTGAACTCCGGCAGCTGCTTAAAGCTAAAGCAGTCGTCCGGAAGCTATGGCAGCGTTTGCGCCACCCCAGGATCGAAGCAGTCTACCGGCGGTTCAAATCCCTGGCAAGAAAACTGCTTTGTGCACACCGCTCAGCGGCCTGGCAACACACCATGCAGCGGGTTGACCTCACTGAGAAGCTACCCTGGCGGATCATCCGCTCTTTCAGAAGGGGCCGGACAGAGCACCGGCATCCACTCCATGGCACTCGCGGAAGGCTTGCGTTTGAGCCCCAGTAGAAAGCCACGTGCTTTGCAGACTACTTGGAAAGTCAATTCAAACCAAGGGAAGACCCCCAAGAGGACCTGTTACCTAACATGTGGAGGATACGGTTAAACACCTCTATGCGGCAACACCACCCGCAAATGCGGAGATTCACATCCCCATCATCACCACTAAACATGTGACCGCCCAAATCCAGAGCCTGAAACCCAATAAATCCCCTGGGCATGATGCTGTCACAGCCACCATGCTCCAGCACCTTCCTCGTAAAGCTCTGATCCACTTGACGCTAATTTGCAACGCATGCCTCACCATGCGCCAATTCCCAACTTGCTGGAAAGAGGCAAGGGTGGTATGCATATTGAAGCCGCGCAAGAATCCAGTCTTTCCAGAAAGTTACCGATCCATCAGCTTGCTCCCAATCGTCTCAAAGATCTTTGAACGATTGCCCCCCCGCCTAACTCCTCTCTTTGAGGAAACGCTCCTACTGCCGGATCAATAATTCGGTTTCCGTCGGGGCCATTCTACCACCTTGCAGCTGCTGCGCTTGGTGGAGAAGGCTGTCCTGGGATTCCAGGACAACTTCAAAACCATCGCTGTGCTCTTGGACGTGGAGAAGGCCTTCGCCACCACGTGGAACCAGGGGTTGTTGTTCAAACTCAGAGAAGCACAACTCCCCCCTCCCTTCCTGGCAATACTCAGCAGCTTCCTCAAGGACCGCACCTTCAGAGTGCGGGTCGAGGGGAAGCTATCCTCTGTCAGACCCATAGAGGCTGGAGTCCCGGAAGGCAGTAATCTGTCCCCGCTGCTCTTCGCCGCTTACATGTCTGACCTACCCACGGAACCACGCACTGTTTTCTGTCAGTATGCCGACGATGTCCTCATACTGGCGAAGAACAAGAACGTCCGCTACTGTTTCCCCCCTCTACAGCGTTAGCTCCACGCCATTGACAGGTGGAGTGAGAAGTAGAGGATGGCCAGTAGGCGCAGAAAAGCTCCGCTCTCATGCTGGCTAAGACCCGTAGCTGGCGCCCAGAAGGAGACCTGCGGTTACGGCGGAGAAGAATCCTCTGGGTTCGAACAGCCAAGTATCTGTGTATCCAACTGGACCACGGGCTCACTTTCACTCCGCATGTCAGGGCAAAGGCCGGCCTCGGCCACGCTGAGCTCAGGCAACTCTACCCCATCTTTCAATCCACCATGCCCATCCGCCTGAAACTGCGGACGTACCGTGCGATCGTTCCTTCTCTGATCCCTATGGATGCGAGGTCTGGGGTTCGGTGGCTTATACCACCCTCCACAGGCTGCAAGCCGTGCAGAACGGAGCCTTAAGGATGATCTACGGTAGCGACCGCAGATTCCCATTTCACTTCCTGCACACTCAGTCTGGCATACCATACGTCGAAGACGTCGTGCGTGAATGAACACGCACGTTGTATGCCAAGATCACTCCTCACCCTAACCAGCTGGTGATTTCACTTGGTCAATACCACCACCGTCTTCCCAGGAGACGCAGGAGCTCTCGCCTACCCAATGATGCCCTTGCGTGGTAGAGTCTGCCTCTCCTCCTGCCCCTACCAATCACTGCCAGGTCAACTCGGGCCTTGGCCGCGGCTGGAAGGTTAACACCTGCAGTCATGCCATGGGGCGCGCGCAAAACTTGGTCTTATTAAATCCAAAACCAATTCCCATCTGGTCTCTCGCTTCTGGTCCCCCCCCCTTCTTGACGGATCGCTAGCGACCGCACAAGGCAAGGTGTAACGGGCACTGCCGCCCCCTAAGGGGGAATATCCCAGCACCAGAAGCATCTGTAGAGGCCAACTGCGCCGTCTTACGAAACGACACGCAAGCTTGCGCATATACATATATCTATTATATCGCATGGGTAAATCCGTACAGCGGATTGGTACCGTGGCGTGTAACCCTCCGCCCGGGAGAACCCCGGCGACCTGCATCTGCATTTGGCTCTTAGCTCTTGGATGCTATTGATGAGGTACGAAGCCTCAACCAGCGCCTTGACTCAATGGAGCCGCAGACAACTCCAACCCCATGCGTGAGGACCTACAGGATGTTCACTCGGAAGTGCTTAACCTGGGTCGTCGCCTTGGGAACTTGGAGGAGCTACATAGCACCAACTTCAAGGCAATGCCGACAGCTCTAAACAAACACCATCAATCTACCACGGAACTTCTCGCGAACTACAACAAAACACCACTGGACCAAATTCCAACAGTTACACAGCAGATTACGGTATTGAAGAAGCAAGTCGCCGAGATCATAGAGAAAACTTCACTGAACCGGAAACTTCTGAATAAGATTGAATGCAACACATTGAACTACCTCAATCACACAGAAGGACGTACTAGAGTTATTGGACATAAGACAATGAAAACAATTTGAACTACAGTTTGTAATCGCAAAATCCTCGTTTGACACGGAAACATTCGACCAGGACTTCTCCCAATTACACAGCAGCATTGAACTCTTACACACTAGACTGACAAGCATCCTATTGGACACCACATCAGACACACACCAGAGACCGCGATGCTGCTAGTCGTCCATGCTCTCCCCCCCAAACACCACCGGTGCACAAGGATTACAATTGGATAAAGATTCTCCAATGTTCTTTTAACCTTCCCCTTAAACCTTTCCGAACCCGCGTCACTTCGCAGGCTGTGGTCAGGGTCTTGTGTCATGGTCCATAGACTGGTAATCCAACCAGAACTGCGCTTTATCTAAAGCGGAGTAGTATCAAACGTCACTAACGGAGGTACCTTTGCGGGACTACTCTACCTTTCCTGAACTTTTACCCTATAATCTTCCTGAACTTCCATTGTTAATACTTTTTTCCTTCTCTTCTTGTCCCCTTTCCTTCTTTGTTGAAAAAATTTAAAGTATTAGTTTAATGATATTGTGTAAGCTTTTGTTTGTTGTATTTTTGGCATTTGTATCAGATTATAATAAAAACCTTTAAAATTAAAAAGAAAATGCTATTGATGACGTCAAATTTTGTGCGGTAAAACCGCAGATAAAAGTGAACACCGTATACTTGCTGAGTTTGTGTACGTATTGTAAAATTGTTTCTAAATCCGTTGCAGATCATAATGGAATTCGACGAGTATGACGCCATGGTCACTAACGAGTACTTTGGTCTGATGTACCTTGTTCTCCACTTCTCGAGAAACCTACCAACTAGTGAAGCAAGGCAGATTGTCTCAAAGTGGATAAATTAGTTATCCTCCCATAATGGAAGTACGGAGGAGAAGATGTGTAATGTATTTTTGACCAAGATATCCAATTGTGTGCAGCAAGGTCACGTACAGCCTCCTTTCAACGCTTACCCTCCGAATGTTGGTTTACAAGATCTGAAAGCACTCTTACCCATTTAAGCAGCTTCTTTTGATGTCAAGACACCATTGCCACATGTAATTGTTGAATATAAATCAAAATATGTATTATTTTTGTGTTATTTATTTATTGTTATAATATTTTAATTAATATGTCACCAACATGCTATGGTGACTAACGAGTACTTGAGTCTTATGTACTTTGTTTGACACTTCTTGAAAAAACGTAACATATATGGAATGTATCTTTGAATAAACTTTCCCATTGTGCGCATGATTAAACTCCTTACACTCCGAATGCAGGTGTACAAGACCTGAAAACATTGCAATATGTAATTGTTATCTGTAAATCAGGATGTGTATTATTTTTCATTGTTAATTTGTTTATTGTTATAATATCTTAGTTAATGTTTGTCATTTTTCATATATTAATTGTTAATATTGTCAACAGTTATGTGAAATGCCCAGTTGTATTTTCTGTGTGGATTAAAATAAGCTTTCTGGCTGGAGTAGATCGTTCTGTTTCTCCTTCAATGCTAGATCGACTCTCTCCCATTCCATTTCTGGTTCAGATGTTGGCAGCTCTTTGTTTTAAATAAGAGAGCCAAAGTAATCAAGTTTTCGAGGTACGAGGTACGCCCAGAAGGTAAGCTCTGTTTGGTAATAAAATTAAATTGTATACAGATACAGAAAAATTATTTATTGCACAAAATTCTACAACCCTTAAAATACTTTTCCACAAAACTGCCGAAATTTTGCAGGTATTTTTCATAACGAGGCACAAGTTTTTGTATACCTTCCTCTTAGAAGTTTGCCGCCTATTTCTTCAACCAGTTGGAAACATTTTCTTTCAGCCCTTCGTCATTGTTGAAGTTTTGACCACCAAAGAAAGATTAGAGATTCAAAAACAAATGAAGGTCGCTAGGACCGAGGTAAGGGCTGTACGCGGGGTGGTCAAACACGTCCCAGCTATAATCCCTGTAGGATGTTTTTCGTCGCATTTGCAGTGTGGGGTCGTGCGTTCTCGCGAAGAAACAACACCTTTTGACACCGCAAATTTTTCGATAAATTTCAATTAGTTTCACTTTCCTAGCATTCAGAAAGCGATTCACAGATCTGATTTCACAAATGGCGGGATTTTCAATCAACACCGACATTGTAAACAAGCACAACAAAGCGTACGTGGCTGACAGCGCAAGTTTTTTCTCCTTGATACAGAGCGTCTACCGCGCATGTGCGGAACTGTGATCGCAGCGCTACAGCGGAGATAAATTGAAACAGAGCTTACTTTCTGGATGCCCATTGTATAAATCTTCTAACTATTATCTTATTTTCTTATTTTTTGATTTCATGTCTACTTGTACAATTCATGCAGTACTTTCTCTAAACATTACGACTTCTTATTCCTGGTAATATTATAATATTCATTTCTCTTTTTAGGTTATGTTACATTAGATATAGTCTTGTTTGGAAATAACACCAAAAGAACAATATGGACTTCCTTTTTGTGTACAAGAGCTGATCAACAAAGACTGAGAGACTGATCTTTTTTTCACAGATTTTTATTACTGTAATTCAATGTTCACATGAGCTTTTCCAAAGTAGTCCCCTCCTACTTCAATGCACTTTTTATAGCATCTCTGCCAGTTCTTGAATACGTACTGCAGACTATTCTTTGTCAGGTCCTTGAGAATCGCTTCACTTTTCTTGAGGACTGCTTCAGAGTTCTCAAATCGAATATCCCTAAGCTTCGATAATCAACGGTGATGAGCCATGGCTACTTCATTATAATCCTGAAGGAAAATTAGCCAGCACAGTGTGCATATCGTGAGGCTCTCCGACACCAAAAGAAGGCAAAAGTTGTTCCATCTGCAGGGAACGTGATGGTGATCACATTGTTTGACTGTAGGTAATGGAGTGATTTACTAGCATGCAGTTCCCCCTCACACTACTGTTACAGCAGCATACTACACGTCAGTATTGGCTACACTGAGGAAGCACATTGCAAAGAAACGACCAGAGCTTTCTCGTACTGGGTGGTGACTTCATCATGACAATGCACGACCTCACGTCATGCAGTTCCCCCCACATTACTGTTACAGCAGCATACTACACTTCAGTATTGGCAACACTGAGGAAGCACTTTGTAAAGAAACAACTAGAGCTTTCTCGTACTGGGTGGTGACTTCATCATAACAATGCACGGCCTCACGTTGCATGCAGTTCCCCTCACACTACTGTTACAGCAGCATACTACACGTCAGTATTGGCTACACTGAGGAAGCACATTGCAAAGAAACGACTAGAGCTTTCTCGGACAGGGTGGTGACTTCATCATGAATTTGCATGGCCTCACGTCAAGCAGTTCTCCCTCACTACTGTTACAGCAGCATACTACACGTCAGTATTGGCTACACTGAGGAAGCACATTGCAAAGAAACGACCAGAGCTTTCTCGGACTGGGTGGTGCCTTCATCAGAACAATGCATGGTCTCAGGTCATGCAGTTCCCCTCACACTACTGTTACAGCAGCATATTACACCTCAGTATTGGCTACAATGAGGTAGTACATTGCAAAGAAACGACCAGAGCTTTCTCGGACTGGCTGGCGACTTCATCATGACAATGCATGGCCTCACGTTATGCAGTTCCCACTCTCTACTGTTACTGCAGCATACTACACGTCAGTATTTCCTACACTGAGGAAGCACATTGCAAAGAAACAACCGAAACAAAGAAACTGTTTCTTTGCGCACTCTTAACATACTAATTACAGAATTATTTTGTTTTCTCCTTGTTACAGAGCTATTTTTTCTGACGATTACTGTCGAAACCCCATATTGCAGCACACCTGGTTTCGGTGATATGGAAATATAAAGCACCTGACTAGAAAGAAAAGAATCATTAAATGTCAGTGAAGAAAAGCGCACACGTACTATGCTGCAGTTGCATTTTGTACCTTGCATGCAATAAAGTGAAAAACCTTTAAGAGTGCACAGGTGCTTTTCAAAGTTAGTAAATATACCGCTTAGCAAACCTAGTACTGGTGCGACTTGTAGTAACTGCCAAACAACTTATAAGATTTTACATAAGCAGGCTACAAATATTTTTGTTATTGTGTATTCCTTTTTAAACAAATGTCAATTAAAGACATCTTCGAAAGTCCAAATTTCGCTCAGAGTCGAGAATTAATGGCACAATCTTGTCTCGTGAGTGCTCATTCTGTGACGAACACTGTTAAATAAGGCAAACAGTTTACCAAATTAGAAGAGTTACCATATTTTTATCTACAGGAAAACATCGGGCAGATAAAACGCAAGCTGCCAGCTTGGACAACTTTCAAAAGTGTGTTTTACGTAGAACAATTTATGCTTTATATGACAAGGGTGAATATCCGACTGCCAGAGAGCTGACCAAATTAATGAGGGGATAAATAGAATATACGGATTCTATATCTTCTATGCATAATATTCTGAAATTGCTTGGGTTCAAATATAAGAGAACCAACGATGGTGGCAAATTTCTGCTTGAAAGAGGCGATATTGTTGCTGCAAGACTAAACTTTCTGCACGTAATGCACAGCATTAATACAGGAGATTCTTTGTGTAAACATGCTTCATAAATACCATTCACATCTTCCGTATTTATTAAGTATTCTAGTGAAACAAAAATTGATTTAAAGCCCATTACTGGCAGAATACAAATGTGGCATCATTAAATTAGAAACTATGTTCACAAATCGCTGAAATGTCACTATTTTGTTTCGCTGCAGCAAACACCTTATTTCGTAGAACGCATCTAAGTTGAGTCATTTTGTTTTGTGTACATATGAACGATAGCTATGTAAGCGAACTCTTCTCCAATTCAAGGTTTTAAGGTTCAGATTATGCGATAAACATTTTATATGTTCTCACACAAATGCTGAAATGTGAAGCGAACTTCTCTGTCAGCAGCTATATCACTGTACATTCTCAGCATCTGTGTGATACTTCCTAGATGGTTTTGGTGAGACAAAGACAACTATATCTTCCATCGCTGTCGCCGGCTAGTCGTGGAAATGACAACACCAAGAGAGTACGATAACCGTATTGGCTCAGCCGATGTTCATTCTTACTTTGTAGCTACTCCAGGGCTACATTACAATTGTATAACAAAACGAAACTAAGGCAATGGGCATATTGATTCAATAGAACTGCTTTTGTCAGCTTAATGTTTGGCTAAGGCCAGTAATGTGGCGAAAGAGCTATTCAGTATGAGCCGTTGTTACGTCCGTCACTGATATTTAACCCTCTCGGTGCTTTCCTAACCAATTCTTCAGTTCAAAATTGTACATTTTATTACGTTGCGGAACACGTTTCATCCAAAGACCACCATTTGTCTGTTTACCTGTATGTTAGAAAGAGAGAGGAAAACATGAATGAACCCGAGGGTAAAGCATTTCACACTTCGGTAGTTCATCTTGCTGGCTCAGGTCTAGATCATCAGCTGTCGTATATCAAACTCTATTAAGCTTTTATTTTCTCTTTTTTGCATAATATTACAAGCTCTGCTTTTCTCTCTACTTCATTTTCACCTAGATAAAACTTGAAAAAAATACACACTTAGTTATAGATACAAAGAGATACTGTAACGAAGGCTGTTCAATAGAGAAGGAGCACATTTTTTGTTTGACAGCGTACCTTTACTCATTCTCATAATTTTGATGGTCCTTCTCAAAATAGTCTCCCACGAATGTGATAAACTTGTCCCAGCGTTTCTGCCGGTCTTCAAAGACATGCTGGAAACTACTTTTTCAGAGATCCTTCAAAATTGCCTCAAGAGCCTTCACTACTGCTTCTGATGATGGACAATGTCTCCCACGAAGGCATTTCTTCAAGTTAGGGAATAGAAAAAGTCACATGGGGCTTAATCCGGATTATAGGAAGGGTGAGGGATGCACTTTACGTTGATTTTTGCAAGATATTTAGCAACAACATTGTCAATATGTTGACGCGCATTATCGTGGTGCAGCATCCAGCCTGCTTCATGGAAATGTGGTCTTTTGTGCCTGATATAGACTTGCAATGTTTCCACGACATCCCAGTATTATTGTCCAGTTACTGATGTGTGTGCAGGTACAACATGCTGATAAACCACTCCATGAGTATTAAAGAATGAGATGACCATAACTTTTCCAGCAGAAGCAACCACTTTTTCTTTTTGTGGCGGTTGGTGATGAAGGAGATTTCAACACTGAGCTTTGCTGTTTGCTCTAAGGATCAAAATGAGGTAAGCAAGTTTCATCAGCACTGATTACGTTTGAAAGAATCTCCGGATCTGCCTCTAACATCAACTTTAACTGCATATTACCTCCATTTCAGCGGTAGGTGATGCTGAACATGTCTGAACTAATCTGGTTCTCGCAGGGGGGAACCAGGAGTAAGAACACTGAAGCTACTTCGTCATGTATGTTACACTTATGCTAACAAAATAAAATAAGTTTGAATTTTAGTGCTAAAAATTATGTCCATAAGAATTATGATCATTTTATTTGAACAGCCCTCGTATTAAAGTTCCATGCAGTCAATTGTGGACAGCACTTGATTGGGAAATGCCTCTATCTAGTAGATTGTCTATTCACTATCGATTGTTCTTGCATCTCTAGCTGACCCGGCTTACTTCGTACCGGCAATAAAAGTATCTGAATTTATCCATTTAAATAAGCAAATCCGGATTGGTTAGTTATTTATTCTTCAATTGGGAATAAAGTTTAAATACAACATGGTTACAATTAAGTTAATCAATTTACAGCTTTCTGATAAACACGTTTTTTGCTCTTTTTGTGGTGCGTAAATTTTGTGACTTTTTGAGTTCGTAAAATTTAAATCAAAGTTTGTAGAAACACAAAATGCTCTTTATTTTAGTAGAAAGACACGTTTGTACACCCTTTCAGCAAGGTGACCTAACATACATCAATACAGTCTCTCGTAGTGTCACTACAGCTAAATAAACAAAAGAAGTCACTTTCAAATCACTACTCGTTTATCAGTTCTCAACTCGCAACTCGGTACAGTTCAAATGTCTACACACACAATAGACGGCTCACTAGCGACTCTGTTGCCCTTAGCAGCTCACTGCCGACCTTGGCTGTCGCTTTTATACACGAGCCGCTGTTTCTCAAAGGTTCCCGAAGCTTCACGGAGTTTCGTGGTGGAGCGAGAACGTCTAAACTATCTCCTTCACTTTCTCCTTCTGTTGCTCTCTCACTCTCTCCTGGCAAGTGTGCAGCGCTAGTTGGTCCGTGACTTGGCTTGGGCGTGACCTGTCTCTTTCACTCCCCGCTTCTATCTCTCTCGGGGCTCGTCTACGCAGTAGCCAAACAATCCCTCGTGACAATATATAAGATGATGGTTTTCCGATACGGGAACACGCGACGTATGCTTGACCATGAGAGAAACAGGGAAACTCCTAGTCTATTACGCAAACTTCCAAAGACTGCCCTTGGTCATCGCAAAGGCCAAACGCACGGGTAATTGTACATGCTTGAACTCAAAAGACCAATCCGTTGGAACCATTGGAATACACGGAATCAAGGTACCTTCTCCTTTGTACTTACCCTTGATGACTTTTGCCTGGATGGTTAATGTAATACAGAGTGATGACAACTGATCCTACTTTTAATGTTTAATTCCGAGGTGGGAGTCCAGGCAATTCTAATTAATTTAAAAACTGTGTAGGATATTCAAGTTCATGGATGGAAATGAATCATTTCTTCGCACTAGCCGTATATAGGCTAAGGTTTTTGACAGAGTCAACATGAAACATTCAATGCCACGGGCGGGATTTGAACCACGGATCTCCTGGTTTCCTTCCAGTTGCTCTTAGCCATTGAGCTACCATGGCCAACGTGCCGTCCTGACATTAAATTCTCCAATTGACTCATATATTTCCCCGGTAAACCACTAGGGGCTCTCTTATCCGAGATACACCACCAGCTGTAAACCATATTTTAAACTACTAAAAATACTTCCATTACCTGTGTGTATATAAATGAAGCTCTAGTAAGGACAAGAATTGTTCTTGCTCAATATGAAACAAATTCGCAGATACATACACATAATACAAGAACTAAATCAGATCTACGCATTATAAGCTACAATATAACTTTATTCACACATAGCTTCGAACATAAAGCAGTATTATTATATGACAAACTACCCGATGGCATTAAAAGTATAACATCAGAAAAAAGGTTTAAACTGTCTGTAAAATCATTTTTAAGAGAAGGTTGCTATTATTCAGTGGAAGAATACTTAAAACATGATCAACATATCCATGCTTCGTAAAATGATGTTTGTGAATAAATACCTGTGCAACTTCGGAGGTGATACTTGTAATATTCCCAAAAGCTGTAAACAATATCCTACTAAAAGTAATGTCACAGACAACAGATGAGTTTCTAAGAAGTAAAATTAAATAATAAAGTAAATTTTGATTTTTTGGTAAAAATTCTGTCTCTTACAGCCTAGTTCTTAAAAATGTAATTCATTAAACTATTATGTGACCTAAGTTTCCTTATTCCTAATTACTATTTGTATTATTATTCTGTTAATTACTACTGCATTACTTTAATCACTATTATATTATTTAACTACTATTGTATTATTTAACTACTATTGTATTATTCATAATTGTATTACTCATAAGAAATGTATTATTCTTATGGGTACAAATTTGACGAAGCCATGAATATTGTATATTCCTAAGGTGAATAAATCCATACATCCATCCATCCATCCATCCATCCATCCGTCCGTCCGTCCGTCCGTCCGTCCCTCCGTCCGTCCGTCCGTCCCTCCGTCCGTCCGTCCGTCCGTCCCTCCGTCCGTCCATCCGTCCGTCCGTCCATCCGTCCATCCGTCCATCCGTCCGTTCGTCCATCCGTCCATCCGTCCATCCAGCCATCCGTCCATCCAGCCAGCCGTCCATCCATCCATCCATCCATCCATCCATCCATCC